>APFE031725659.1:22121-67121 GCA_000404065.3 Pinus taeda | reverse complement strand
ATGAGACTATGATATTATTATTAAAAGAAATTACAAGTCATTCCACATCTCTCTCCTTGATGACTCTCATAGCTCTCCATAACTTTTTCTCTTAATGATACATTACACTCTCTATTATGCACTCGTCAAAGAAATGGCATATTCCTCTTACACTCATTAGAGGTATGTCATAAAATATTCCTATTAGACTCTCTTTAATGCATATGTTACAATCCCCTTAACTAAGGCATGCATACCTCTCCTTAATGGCATGAGTTTCACTCCTCTAAATGGAATATGTTACTTTTCCTCAAGGCAAGCATATTACTCCTCCTTTATGACAAGAATTGTTTTCTCCTCTTATATATGTGTCTCATGTCTTCTCACTTGGGGGAGGATAGAGGTGCATGGTGATACCAAGAGTTTGAGAGATTGAAGAAGATTGTGAAGGGAGAGATTTGGAGAGTAGCCAAATGCTAATCTAAATTACTAAGTAGGTCTATTGAATGGAATTGAAAATGAGTGGTATTGAGAGGAAGTAAAACTTATCTTCCTCAATTTTCCTTGTATATCTCTCTACCATATATTTTGGTACTATTTGTGAGCTTATACAACTCGATGGTTCCAAGGGGAATGTTCTCCCTCGATATGGTTGGGTAGAAAATTGGATGGTCCACAATGACTTGGTAAGGGCAATGGAATTGGAGCATATTTTCATCTAAGGCATTAGACATGGAGCATACTCTCATCTTTTTGGAGTTATATATACATTGTGAGGTATATCTATAAATGCTCTTAAAATTTTTGTTTCTTATTAGTTTTAAATTGTTGAGATTTTAAATTTATTATTGCTACTTTAAATTGTTACAAAATTATGAATATTTATGAAATATTTAGAAATTTATTTCGAAGCTAACAAATAATGAATTAACAGTTTCATGGTAGTTATGAATGAGAATTTACATGCAGGGAATTAAAACAAGAATGTGTTGCCAAGGATATTAAATTCTGCTTATAATGAACTTTTTTCCATAGCAGATCATGTCTATTATCTAAAGCCAATAGTCTATGTTTGTTGGTATTTCATTGTGCATTTTAGCAATTTAATAGATGGTTCTTGCTTACTATGAATTGGGTTGTTGGTTGAAACTTGGATCTCTAAAAAAGGCATTGAATGTCTGAAGAAATTCCTTAATGGATGTAGTTTATTGTATGTAAGTTTTTAGTGTAGTTTTGTTGCAAATTAATTGACAGAAAGTCTTAATGGTTGTAGCTTTTGTGCATATAAATTGTTAGAGTTAATGTCTTACGTATTGTAGTTTTCGTGTACTAGAAATTTATGAAGAGATTATTTATTGGATGTAGCTTCCTATTTCAGCATATTTTTGTATGAATGTGAAAATTAATTTAATAAGTTTTTAAAATGTGAATAGAGAATAGGACAATTGTTACTTTTATTATCTAAAGATTTCATAATAAAAAAGGGGGTTCTTGTTGGAAACAATTTTACAATGATCAATTATGTAGGATTTTGTGCAAGTGAGCATAATAAGTTTTGTCTAAGTTGCATGTATGTATGGGTATAGTCATATGCTTTAATGACTATAGAAAACAACTATTGTTCCCAGTTTTGGCAAGTCCGTGGTTTAATTTGGCACTTGAAGGATTTAGAGAGGTTGCTGGTATCATAAACTTATCACATGTTTCCAGGTATAATGAGTAGTGTGCTAAAGGTGAGGAAAGATGAAAAGATTTAGTTGGAAAAAAGCTAGTTGTAAAATCATATTGAGCTTGTAAAAACAATGGATCAGCATGCATGTTATGTCTCATATGATTATCTTTAACATCGTAATGATTGAAGTCAAGCACACCAATGCAACATTCAGATTGATTTTCATTTCCTTCAACAAGGCATACCAAAGATTCAAAAGCCTGACAACTTGTTTCTTCAAATTTGATATATGAAGATGCATGTCTTGAAGAAATTTCAGAATCATTTTGAAATGAAAGAGACTTTGATTTCACAAATGAAGGTTGCAAGTTATGAGAAGCATATTTTGTATCGATACCGTACAAGTCCAAGTCATTACAAAGAAGAAAGATATCGTTCGATCTACCTGGGTATCCATCACCACATGTTAATGGAAACAAGGATGTCATGGTGATGATTGTCCATAATCTTGAGTTGAATGAAGAATTTGAAATCATTTGACAGGTTATCAAGATTATGGGATGCATGATCAACTGAGAATGCGAGATTGGCATCCTAGTAGAGGGAAGAGAGATGAAACATGTCTTCAACACCTTGCTCCTCTACTTGTGAAATGAACCAACTTGTTCTTGATTACTACTTGAAACAATAGTTTGAAAATCATTAAGAGTTGAAGTAGGTTGATCAAGTAGATCATGAAACAAGGAATCTTGCAATGTAGATGGTAGAGGTTTATGAGTATCCCTTGAGGAAACTATGTTTTTAATTGGATCAACTTCAAGATTAGGATTATGTACATTAACACGATCTTGAAAAACTAATGGAACAACTTTTACTTCAGCCTCTGTGTAATTTCTAAACCATTCCAAGTCATAGTCAATAGAATATGAACCATGGGAAATGGGTGGAGGTTGAATGGATAGATCAACAACTAAATTTTCAGATTTCCCAAATTTAACATCATCACCAAGAGGAACCCAAATTGATATTGGAAAAGGAGAAGGACAACGGATAAAAGGAATAGTGGGTTCCTTGTTACAAATTTGGGGTGTCTCTTGATCAACATAAGTTGGGGGAGGAGCATCATCCAAGGGTTCAGATTCCAAATATTTCAAGGAAAGTAAGATAAAAATTTGAAAATTTTCACTGATAAAATATGAGTCAATCACTCCCTCGGGAAATTCATAGCAAAGGTGAAGGAACTGATTAAGAAAATCCTCTATAGATTCACCAAATTTCATTATGAGCAGATCATTCCTATTACATACATCTTGAGAGCAATACATGTCAAAGGCTTGATGAAGCACCTTGAGAAGTTAATCAAATGAATTAATGGAAGTAGCTGGCAAAGTCAGACACCACTTCTTAACTCAACCTTCAAGAGTGAGGATGAATAATATAAAAACAACATTTTCATCATCGATTTCATTAGATTTACAAAAACCAAAAAAATTGGATATATGTTTGGCTATGAATGTACCACCCTCACCATCAAACCTGAATTGAGACAAGTCATGAAACTATTCTAAAAGTTTAACAGAGGATAGTTTAGAAAAAAAAATTGGGATTATGATTTGGGAAAGAGCCATTTAAGATGAGAGATTAAAAATAGACTCAATGGGAATATATTTTCATCTAGCCCTCCTTCTAGCGCCAATTGTTGACGGTGGTAGAAATTTGTTAACCAAGGGGGTCTCCCCAATGTGAAGTCCCAACTAGACCTCAGATTGTTTGGAGTAGGAGCCCCAACTGAAAACATGGTTGATTGCCATTGTCCTTAGGGATTTGACTTGGTTGTAATTATTAACATAAGAGGTTATACAACATTCTTTGGAACAAACAAGTAAGTTGACATTGTGAGGCATATAATTGTGATGTATATAAGGTACTTTCACAGAAGGGGGAAAGAGAGTGAGCATCTAGAAGAAAATTAATAGTACCATCCTAAAAGAGACACGCAATAGCATAAGAGGAACACAAGTTAGTACGCAAAGTAGTTCAGAAGACAATCACAATCATAAAACTAAATACAAAACACCTTCAACCAGATAAGTACCAAATCCACCAAAATAGTTCAATTTACTTAGTACATGTGATAAAAACATATACTGCAAACATATAAAGAATAGTCTTACTATATTTATGATACATGCATGAAAATGTGTTGGATACTTGAGCTTCATATGTTAAGTGAAATGCCAAGATATACAAGTACAATGCTACCACACTAGCCCCAATAATGGAACATTAAGTCACCACTTGCTCCTCCAAAGAAAGATCTTCTCTCCTATGCCAATGCTAGAGAAGCCAAGCTGAAAGTTCAAGTCCCAAAAGTATTTTTCTTGAGTTATGAGGTTGTTTTTATAACAAATGGTGTGACTCTTCACCTCCCATGTGACTCTTCACCTCCCTCATGACTCTTGAGCTTTTGTGATGACTTTTTGAATTCATACATGACCTTTAAGCTTCTACATAACTTTAGAATGCAATAGTGACTCTTCATATTCCATGTGGGACCCTTAGCATTCCACCCATTTTACATTACATAATTACTTTCCACAAATGATGTGACAAGACCGTATGACACTTGTGACTCTTGAGAGGACTCTTGACAATGATGACATGGAACTTCATGATGATGTGGCATTGCCAAGTTGCTTCTTTTGTTGCTTTATTTGCATCTTCATGATGGACCTTGCATGTTATTTGTATTCATCCTCCAAGGGGTTGATTGAAATGGAGTCTTCATGTGATCATGATCTTTGATCTTCTATCGAAAACTAGTGCCTCTTCATCTTCTCCTTAATGATCAACTTTTCCTTTGCAGCTACAAATGTGTCTTCTAGTAGCGTCTCCTTCTTCATCTCCTTCATTATCATTCTTTCATAACATCATATAATACCTGCAACTGAAATCCACTCATGACAAGATGACATCAATCTGATAAACCCCTAGTCAATCATGATTCATTAAAATCATTAATTGAGTTGGAACTAGGTGCTATGCTACAATATTGACTCAAGTATTGTGCATTTGTGTGGCTTAGGAGGTTAAGGGCCAGGACTGAGCCTTGAGACTGTGCAATTCAAGCTATCCAAGGCAAGAAAACTACACAGTTGAGGGGCTCAAGGGGTTAGGATGGAGGCTTGAGGGTTGAGGTCTTCCACTGTGTAGTCCCTGAGGGATAGAGGCCTAGGGCTTATGCAGTTGCATAGTTAAAGAGATCAAGGCTGAGGCTTGTTGCTTGATACTGCATAGTGCACAAAAGAAGTTGACTAAAGGCAGAGACTATGAAATTTGGAGGTCAAGGAGGCACTCTTGAGCCTTGAGACTACCCAACAATTCTGAAGGGATACTGATTAGTGGATTACATAGCTACAAAACTCAAGGACGCAAGGATACAACTTGATGACTAAGACTACGCAATGCACAACAAGAGATGGCTAGGAGGTAGGGTTGTGTAGTTCAGAACTCTAGAAGGAAGGAACTGCACAAGAGGAAACATCTGAACTTGAGTGATGAGACTGTGTAATGCATGATTCAGGAAGGCTGAGTAAGGCCAAGTTTCTCGGGCGGGAACTTTTCTAGATTTAGCTAAGTGTCGAATCAGTGAGGCCTAAGTGAACAAGGACAAGACTTGAGCATGATCAAAAAATTACAACAATTTACGATGCAACGTTGATCACTCAAAACACATGAACAATATACTTCCCTCAATGTGACAACATTGCGATGAATTACCCCAAGTGCGACACAAAAGTTACACTTTGTGACGATGGTGATGACACTTGTGTGAAAATGCTTGAAACTTTAGGAATGAGTGTGGTACACATCTATATGATAATAATAACTCATTGACACCAAGGTTACCCCTTGAAACAGACCAAAACTACATTTTTTGCAATGTGTGATGCTTTTCATGCCAAAAGATGACATTTGCAACGACACTTGAAAAATGCAAATGAAATTGAAAGCAACACATGCCAGCATGAATATAACATGAAAGAAACACTTATTGAAGTGAAAAAACGTGAAAGCAACAATCATAAACATAAAAGCGACACTTGCAAAAACGAAGGTGCATAGAAGCGACAGTTGGAAAAAATCATCAAAATAGAAGTATGATCACAACCAAAAGTGAGAGATTGTCAATTGCAAGTGTGCATTGACTGTCGTCATAAGTTGAACATCACACATATGTTGTCTTGATGGATTTTGTTATTTATGTTCAAGCTTGTGTAAAAGAATGTGCTCATGAACTTGTTATGGACTAAACATTTGTAGGCAAGTGGCTTCGACACTCATAAACCAATAAGAAGACTTAAACACTTAGCATAACTTTCATTGATCATGAAGAGAATAGATTGTTAGATCCTCAGTAGGCTCCAAAATTCACGTGTGGGAAAAATTTTGGAGAGTTTTGATCATAACATCAACATATTCCAATGACCAATTGAATCATATATGTAAATTCCATTATTTCTTGAAGGAGAATCAAAGAAGAAGCCATAATCCTAATCCTAAGTGTAGCCATAAATTTTCTCGATCACTCTAATTTAAAGAATAAAGGAAATTCCTTGGCATTATTTTTGGCAACTGAAATTCCTCGAAACTATTTGATTTTATATCACAATTTAACAATGTTCTTCATAAAATAATGCAATTTCCTTGAGTTCAAGTGTCAGTGTAGGTGTTGCCATACAAGTCAAGTTGATAAATCCCAAGCAAAGAAAAGGAACCAAAGAAGCGCATTGAATCATGCCATATTGTATAAAATTTGATCTCTAAAGAATACTGCAAAATTTGTGTCATCTAAATTGTAAGAAATTGGTATCCTCTCCTCCTCAAAATTTAAAGGAACGAGAATAAATATGAAGAGAAATTGTGTAGACAAGCATCATAGAATAAGGAAGTTAATGTGATTTTCTTACTTATTTATTTATTTATTGGGGTGGAGGGGTAAGTAAAAAATAAAAAGAAAAGGAGATCAATATATGGTAGTTTAATTAATTTTTCATTTTTCTTTGGCTTGTCAAAATTATTATGAAGGTGAAAGCCTTGTGAAATTATAACTAAGCTTGAAAATATTGAGAAATTATAATCGAGATTGAAGTCTACAAATTGATGAGAAATTATTTTAAAAGGACTTATATACATGTTTTGATTGTATTTGGGATTAAAACATTGGATATAAGAAGAGTACAATAATAAAATCACTTTTTTCTCATTCATTAGACCTATCCTGGAATTGAATAAAGAGGTCTAATGACACTTGTTCTTTGTTGTGTGTGTTTTATTTGTATTTGTGACACTATATTTTGTCCAATTTTATGATTTGTCACAATGATCATGAATAATAAGATGTTAAAATCACATCGAAAAAAGGACAATTTTTTTTCTTGGAGCATAGTCTTTTGAACATTCTGATTAAAAGAAGAGAGAGGAGACTAAAATTACACAAGGTGGTCAAGTAAGTAGTTAAAAGTCAAGGCATTGTCATTACACTTTAGGGTGCATGATCAATAGTACCCAACAGCCTAAGGTGACGTAAGATCAAGTGAGAATGATGGAAAAGAAGCAATTGCAAGTGAGAAAGCAAATGACCAAGTGAGTGAGTGTGATAAGTGAGCGTAAGAAAAAAATAGGTAAAGCGGGAAAGTGTTTACAAAATGCCTCTCAAAATATAAATGATTTGCAAGAGTACAACCATGAATTGAAAAATCAAATTAAAACACTTGATTGGAACTTGCATAATAACAAAACATAATTGATCACATGGTTTATACACCGCAATCAACAGATGATCTTCAAGATCAAATAAATATGAAGAATAAATTAGTTGATGCATACATCAAATAAAATTAAGAGAAAATCATAATCAAATTGATGGCATGCATGATGCAACATCTACAACTAATAACCTCATAAAAACTTTTGATGCAAATTATGATACGAATGATCACATACAAAAGATTAATGCAATTTGTGATACACATGAACTCATTCAAAAGGTTGATGTGAGTTGTGACATGGAGGATCTTATCCAAAATATTGATGTATCATTTAATACAAATAAGATCATGTAAAATTTTGATGTGTGTTATGACAGAAAATACTTGATGGATATGGAATCATGTATTCAATTGATGAAGGAAACAATTTTTGATGTTGAGTCACAAGAAGATGCGCATAATGACAACAAAAGCAACAAGAAATGTGTAGAAGAAAAAGAACAATATCAAGGGCATTCCAAGATGGTTGTTAGACCTTGGGAAGAATTATCATTGAAAAAAATAGACATGGATTGGGATATGATAAAGAAAACAACTTGCATATTCGAGATTACTCCAAACTAGTTTAGATTATAAGCACAAGATTTCTTGAAGATGTTCAAAATCTTGGTAATAAGTTCTAACATTTTCAAGGAGTTGTTCACATGGAGATTCAATGTTTTGATCTCTATTAGTGTCTTCATTGTGGGAAGACAAATCACTCATTAGAAAAATGTTGAAACAAAAAGAAATTTAAGAATATTGTTCATTATGATAAATAAATTCTTAGAGATGGAATCTACAAGTAAAGCAGTTGCATAAGTCTTATCACCTAGTCAAGGCAAAGGTTAAAAAAAAAAAATCCAAATTATTTTTGGCAAAACCTAGACTCAACTCTATATGTTTTTTGAAGTCAAATATGGTACTTGCCACACCCCAAGGGGGGGAGAAACTTGATGAAACCACCACATGTTTCAAATCAAATTGGTTAATGGTCATCCAAATACACCACATTTTTCAAAGAAAATTAATCAGTGGTTATCTGAAACCACCACATTATTCAAGTGTACATGGTTGGTGGTAAAACATAACCACAAGTATCAATGGAAGATGGTTAGTGGTCAACCAAAAACCACCAAATGAAGTGAATATGGTTAGTGGTCGACCAACCTAACCACCGCATAAAGAATCTAAAGCTCCATCTTAGATCCTTTAAACAAACTTCTCACCTTGCCCCTGATAGGGGGGGATATCAAATGTCAAATATGGTAGTCAAGATTTCAATTTTGAAGTCCTACCATAATCAAAATTCAATCAACATTTGGGAATTCCAACATAGAGATTGGTCCCCTCAAATTAATCAAATCAACTATAGGGATGATAATAAAAAAGATTGGGAATGTTTAGACATGGAAACTATTCACTTCTAGACATCATAATATTGGTGGTTTTAAGGCACTATGATTCCTTAGACAATCACAAATTCCTATACCACATTGATATGAGTTATAAACGTTATCTTCGATGAGGTGGTGTCATGATCCACATATGAGTTTTCAATGAGAACTAGATCTAGAATTGCCAAACCAATGTACTATAAATTCATATCAAGAGATAAATACAGTATTTTGAGAACACCATTAAGCCTTTTCTGTCACTTATTCTTGTTATGATTTCTTGCACCAATTCTTAACAATTGTGGTGTCCAATGTTGAGATGAATTCACAAACATATCTAAGATCATAAGAAAGGAAGTAAATGAAGACAAATTTAACAAGCAAAAGGTGGAAGCATGGTGGAGAATGAGACCATAACTCAGTGCCAAAAAGATCCCTTGTGGCTAAATACCTAAGAAAAACACATTCTCCAACTTATATGATGTTGCCTAGGTGGATAATAAATATGAGGATGAGGATGACAATGATGAAGAATGTGCAAAAATAATGGGAGAATAATTCCCAAAACATTGTACACATTGAGGGAAAATCAAGGAGAGGGGATTTTCACTAAAGAAACCACAATACCTACCCTAGAAGAGGTCCCAATATATGATAAATCCATGCCCATCTTAAAAAATATGGGATTTTATGGTATGAGAGGGCTAGGAACTAGGAGGAAGGGTTAACTGAGCCCCTCATCATGCAAGAAAATATCAAAGGTCTTGGGTTGGGTGTTACACAATATTTTTTCACACCTCCTGCACTTCCCTATGACATACCTTGAAGTGCTCGAAACATGACCATCATGCAGTGTACTCATCCAGATATGCAGCTCAAATCCTCCCTAAAACACTGATGGAAAAATGCCTTGAGTTTCCCCTGAAGGAAAGGGCTCTAAAACCCTAATTTGAGGATCATCACTCCCCTGACATTGAAAACCACGATGGTCACTAGTTGCACTATATTAGCCCCACGATGCTAGCACACTTTTGGCTTGGATACCAATGATGATCCCTAAAAGGAAAATTTTTCCAAAGAGGACAAGAAGCTTCGTGATCTAGAGGCTTCCAAAACAACGAGCCAGAGGTTGTTCGGCGTGGAGGAGGTTGAGTTCTCTCAAGTTAGCCATCTTTGGTCAACCCCGCTCTCTTTGAAAGTGAGTCTCGTAAGTCCGTTCTCCACCAACCATTGGTAGATAAAACAATAGACCTTGTTCCACCTTCTGTTAACTGTACCTTTTTGGTAGAGAGTGAACCTCATATTTCTCAGGTTCTTCTAGTTTCTTCATTTTCAAATGAACTAGAGGGAAATCCTCCTGTTCTCGAGGTACATGAGATCATTTTTCATGTTCCCATCGAACAAGAGGGCAACTCTCACGTTCCTACAACACCCCCTCCGAGTAGTTTAATCACTTCTTTTGATTGGAGTCGACCGGCCGGATATCGTCTTCCATCTTATGTGCCTTCCCATATTATAGTACAGGATTACCATATTGTTGTACCTAGCACAGTCATAGACGAGGGTGAATCTGTTAGCATCCTATCCTCAACTACTTGGAAATCTTTAGGTTCTCCTTAGCTTGTCCCGGTCACCTAGAATTTGTTAACTTTTAACAGAGGAACCAATCAACCATTAGGGATCCTTCCTAAGTTACCTATTACTTTGGGAGGGAAGACTGTCTATGTAGATGTGATGGCTTTCCAAGGCCCTTTAGATTTTGATCTACTCCTTGGTCGTGACTATGTTTACGTCATGGGATCTCTCGTTTCCTCCCTCTTTCAAGTGATGTGTTTCCCGCATGAAGGAAGCATTATGATCATTAATCAGCTTACATTCATTGGTCCTAAATCAACTCCCCATCAACCATTATCCCTAAATGGTTATTATATGAAAGTGGTATCACCCCCTCCACAGGTTAATTACATGGCCACCTGTTCCATGCCCACATCTACTGATGATCTAGTAGGTGATGTAGTACATCATGTACTGGGGGAATTGGAGCCTGATTTTTCATTTAGATCCCTGAATATGTATCCCTTCCAGAGTGTCGTTCTCCCATCTGATGAGAACCTCTTGGAAGCCATGGCCTCTTTTGGTCTGTGATCAACATGTTTGGAGCAAAGTTCCTTTTCTTGTGTCAAGCTCGCTACAAAATGAAACAAGGGCCATGAGGATAGCTCTTTTACTATGTCAACCTTGTTAAAAAGTGAAATAGGTCCCATGAGCATAGCTCCTTTACTTGTGTCAAGCTCGTTAAAAATGAAACAAATCCCCTTCCAATTCGAGTCTTTGATTAGATCTCGTAAAATCCCAGTCGAGTCTTTTACTTGATCTTGTAAGTGAACCTTCATTCCATCTACCTGTTAGTAGCCAGTATTCTACTTAGGTGAATGAAATGAAGCTTGGGGGGAATGTACCTCGAATTGAGTCATTATTCTAGGGGCATGCAAACTTATCCCAAACATAGTTTATCTTTGTTTCAAGCTTGTGTAAAAATGAAACCAAATCCAAGCACAATTTTTCTCATGTTTTAAGCTTGTGAAAAAATGAAACCATTTTCAAGTATCCTCAAGCATAGTTTCCCATGTTTCAAGCTTGTGTAAAAATGAAACCATTTCCCTCTTTACATCTTGTGATTGTCATTTTTATCAGCCTGTTTTTCCAAATGAGCCTTGGTTTTTTCATTCCATCGTCACCATCTCTTTGGCCGATCATATGCTTTCACTTGGTTGTTTTACCCTTGCCTAGGGAACATCTGCGATGAGTGGTCTTATTAGCCATCCTCTTTAACTTTACATGTTTTGAGCAGTTCCATAATCACCGGAACCAGTTTCTATCCTTTTATACCACTCGTTCCTCCAGGAGGAGTCATCTTTAAGCTCTTTTTTTACTCTCAAAAAATGAAAAGATTGTCGAGTACTTGTCTTTTTGAACTCGTTAAATTAAATGAATTGACATCATCTCAGTATATGTTTACCTCTTTTTCGGATTGAGTTAGACTATTGTACAAAAAAGGAACACCTTAGCCGAACATGGCTAAGAGGTTCTCTCGAATATTGTTTTCTACCTTTTCTGGTTTGAGGGACAACTTACGAAAAGGGACATGATGGAGTTTTCTTTTTCATCTCTTTTTCAAACTCTTTAAATATGAAAAAGATACCGAGTTATTCTTCTGTCGGACTCGTTAAAAATTTTAAGACGAAATACTCATCACCATGATGACAAGCATATGCTATCACCTTCAAGCTTGTGATCAAAAATAATTGGGGTACTCGCTAGAAATAGTGGGAAAAAATGAAAGTGAAACATCCTTTGTATAGGCAGCATGTTGCTCTTGAACATGACACCCTTCTGCTTCTCGTGTCAGGTTTGGGATATCCTTACTTAGTCACTTGTCCTCCCGGGTTTGAGTGATTCATTTTGCCTCTCATTTGACTATTCCATTTTATCATGATCCTTGGTCTCATGTTAAGTCAAATGCTGCCACACTCTAAAGTCATGTCGCCGATGTTCAAGAGAAGTCCTATCTGCAGTCTATTACCTATACATTTTCTTACCCTTTGCTATAGTCTTGGATATTTTTCATTTAATTCCACTTTATTCCTCATTTCGTGTCGATGGTGGGGAACTCCTCATGGCCCTCCTTCGACAGGTCACTTCCTGTCGACCTCAGCTCATTATCCTGGAAGATGACTTAGAGACTCCCTTTCAGTACCTTAGAGCTTGCATGCCTTAATGGAAATTTCTTCACATCCAGCGATAGGTTTTCATCATTGGCCTTCAATCGTGTGATTCCACAAGTGTTCGACTTCAACTTCATTTTCACATTCACGGCTTGTACTGTCGTACCTTGACAACCATTTTCATTACTAGTGGTTTCTCTCGTGCCTATTAATGGTCCACATCATTAGCTGGTAATCAGGTGGTTTTCTAGCATGTTCGACTTCGACACATTCATTTTCATGTTAGAATTTGTACTTTGATCGGGTTGGAATCGAGCGCAAGACCCTGATTTTTGTCTTATATGACTCGGGATGCATGGAGTTATGTATTGTTCATGATCGTACACATGTTTCTTCTATATGGATGGTTGTGACCATACCATGGGACTTTACATTTATGATGATCCTTCTCTATCAGGTGGTTGTGTCCATACCTTGGATCTTAGATTTACGGATGATCCTTCTCATTCGAATGGTTCCCATGCCATGGATCTTTTACATAGTCCTTACTATCTAGATGGTTGTGTCCATACCATGGAATCATGTTTTGATATTAGATATATATATATATATATATATGCATCCTTGATTTGCACGTCTCCTGACAGTGTTTATTCTCGTCCTTGCAAAATCTAGTAAAGCATCTCAGCCATCACTCCATGTTCTTCCTTCATGCTTTAGGGGGCATTTGTTACACAATATTTTGTCACACCTCCTGCACTTCTCTATGACATGCCCTGAAGTGCCCGAAACATGACCATCATGCAGTGTGCTCATCCAGATATGCAACTTAGATCCTCCCTAAAACACTGATGGAAAAATGCCTTGAGCTTCCCCTGAAGGAAAGGGATTTAAAACCTTAATTTGAGGATCATCGCTCCCCTAACATTGAAAACTGTGATGGTTACTAGTTGCAATATACTAGCCCCGTGATGCCAGCGCGCTTTTGGCTTGGATACCAATGATGATCCCTAAAAGGAAATTTTCCCAAAGAGGACAAGAAGCTTCGTGATATAGAGGCTTCCAGAACGATGAGTTGGAGGTTGTTCGGTGTGGATGAGGTCGAGTTCTCTCAACTTGGCCCTTTGGTCTTATCCCTATGAACTACCTCCTTGAGATGAGGGCCTTCTCCTATCTTTGGAGAGATCATAACTCCCTTTCCCTGCCTATATATTCATCCTCTCCCATTCCCAAATGGTTGGTATTTGGCTATTTGTACCCTTATGCTAAGATTGTGCCTACATGCTACTCATTTGGCTTGGAGAAGGAGTGCTTGGAAAGCTTGAGCTTGGACTTATTCACTCAAGGAGAGCTTATTGACATCAAGGCTTGGTTTTATGCTTCCTCCTTTATTCTATTAATATATACAATTGTTGGTTCATTTTCCATAAATGTGTATGTTAATGCATCATTTATCTTAATGCTCCTTGATCTGTTAAGTAGGTTACTTTCGATTATTCTATTTGTACTTGTATGCTTTGTCGTGTCTTGATCTCTTGTGCAAGAATTCAAATGCTATGAATAGTAGGAATGAGCCCATGATGCAAGTGATTCAAGGTCTTCAACAAAGGAGGAAGTTATAGCATTAGAACAAGGTAGGCCATCTTCCTCTTCTCCTATTTCGATTGTAACTTAGGAAAGTGTCTAGTAGATTGTCACGTAGGTTGCTAGTCCCACTCATTGGGCTAGAGGGATCCTCTCTGTTTGCAGAGAGGATTACCTAGACAACATTGGGAGTTAATCCTAATGCTCCCATCGTTGAAAAGGGTACCTATAATATACCTATGTCCCATCAATAAAAACAATAACTAAGTATGAAAATATTATGGATACTAAATCAAGGGATCCTTCCCAAGAACCCCACTCCTTTGAACCCCCCCAACAATAATAGAGAAAAGTAGAGGAAGTACAACAAGGTTTGGCCCAAACAAGAGAAAGGAAGAAGAAAGTGAAAAGTGGGGAAGAGAAATAGAAATGAATAGAGATGGGAACCACATCAATAGAAGAAAAGAAGAAAGTAGAGCTAGAGGATAAAGCTACAAAAGAAAGGGCCACCTAAGAGTTGGAGGAAAAGAGAAGAAAAGATAGAGGAAAGGAAGGCATTAGAGGCAAGAAGAGTTGTAGAGAGGAAATAATGGTTACATAGGAGAGAGAGGCCATATAAGAAAGTGCAATGACTAAAGCTACCCAAAGGGATAAAGAGGATAAAGATGATATTAGGAAGAAAAAAACAACAGTAGAGAAATCAAGAGTAGAACCTAAAGGGAAGGATGAAATCACCAAGTCAAAATCCAATGTGCCTTAGTACATTGGAGGATCTTCCCCTGTTGTCACATATTCCATTTCCCCTTCCAATTTTTAACACGTTTTTTCTCTAGTTATACCAAGAGGGGTGTATAGTACATGCAATGCTAACACCTCACACAACACTAGTTAACAATGCTCTTGGTCAAAGATTATTCAACCCCATACTATTTTCGCCCTATTGAGATAGCAAGGGAAGAAAAAGAGAGGAAGGAAAACAAAGAAGCATTGGCTACCTTAGAACCTTCAAATGCCATTACCCAATCTATACTCTTCCCCATGTGTGATGATAAGATGAGCCAATAAACTATAAGCAACCTAGAACCTATAGTCAAAAACCCATCTTTAGAAACGAGGCACATGATTGGAGGATTAATTGGGTCAAACTAAAATTGTTGGATTACCCCCCTTTGATGATATAGTATGATGGTAAATAACTCTATCAAGTTGGTGTACAAGAAATATGTGAGAGATATTCATTCAAATGAGACTTTCAATAAGAAATTGAATTCTATGGTCACCCAAAATCACTTCTTGATTGTCATAGGGGAAACCCTTGAAATGGAAAAGGAGCAACTATAGATAATATTGGTCTCGTATGGGAGGGATTTCCAATTAAATATTGAAGTCATCTTCCTTATTAAAGAGAAAGATGCTAGGATTAAGGTTCTAGAGAGAAATCAAACAATTCCAATGTTCTCTTTGACTTAACGAATGGTGGAGGAAAAGCAAAAATTAGTTGATGAAGCCAATTCCCTAAGAAATGAGAATGTTATCCTAAATGCAAAAATCCAAACCTTGTAGGAAGGGATAGCATTATTGAAACCTAAGCATATCAAATCAATATATTTATCCTTGCCACTAGATGAGGTTAATGAAAATGTCAATAACCTACAATATGAACTAATCCAAGTAAAGATGAAGGCATCACCTTCAACACTAATATTTTGAAACTATGGATAGTGGCAAAGTGTAGCTCTAGAGTTGAGCAAATTCTTAATGAATTTTAATTGAAAAAAAGCACCAAGATAGCAAGTCACAAGCCATTGGTACCTAAAATTTGGTTGACAAGAGGAAAGAGGACATTCAAAGGTAGGAGAAAATGCTAGAGGAAGCCTAAAAGAAATGGCATTAGGAAAACAAGAAGTTAGCAATGCTAGTAGATGAAATAAATACCTAAAACTAGGCATACAAAAGCCTTGGTAGAGGTTTGACTATAGGCTATCAAAAGAACAATTTGTAGATATGTATTTGATGTTGTTCCCAAACCTAAACATTATTGCTTAGATTTTTATGGTGTCCACGGGTAGGTAAGGAAATACTTGGATAATACAAGCAAGGAGGTGAAGCTTCAGTTTAGGATGGTAAAGACTATTGACCAAGTCCTAGCAAAAATCACAACTTAAGCATTGGATTTATTGGGATTCAAGGATCAAATATTTGTCTCTATGGATGTTTATGCCTACACAACAAATTTTAGAGCTAGATGATTGCTAATAGAAAACCTTTTGCAGAATAGAAACACATCATAAAATTCATGACTACCCTAGGCACTATGATAAATCATGGCCTTCCATGTCCATGGGAAAATTAATTGATGTTGCACTCTCTAGATAGGTAGCATGGGTTACTGAAGCTAGGGGTCGGTATGCTATAAAATTTGATTGATAGAGGGATTGTTCCCTCACCCTAAGGAGTCTATAATCAATTGCATTCATTGATTTCCACCTTGACCATCATAGCCAACCTTGTTTTCTCTCAATGCTTCATTGAATACATAAAAAAAATCAAGTTGAATAAGTCATTCAAGATTTTGAGAGGTGGGAAGATAGACAACGAGATTGGGTGATGGAAACTCAACATTGTGGGCATGTTTTCCACTAGGGACCTACAACAAGGATCACCCAAAGAAGTCCCTCCTCTCTTTCAAATGTTTCCTACATAGTGGCTACCTTCCAATCCACCCATAACAACAAATAGCAATCATTTGGAATGAAGCCAAAACAATAAGCAATCATTTTCAGCTAGACTTCTTAAATGTCCCTATTTTGTGGGATCAAGAGCAAGTGGAAACCCTAATTTGAGAGTTAAGCCCTAAGATAGAGAATAATAATCAATGACGACAAGAGATCACCCAAAGTCTATATAAGTAGTCCTTAACATTAGAAAAAAAATTGGATTTTGGAAATTGCAAGGTTACTAAAATTTTGAGAGAATAAGCCTTATCAATTTGTATTGGTTTATTGACAACAAACTCAGAGGATTTGTCACATTGACTTTATGTTCCTTCCATCATTTTCTCTTCCTCTTTGTAAACATCATCCTAATATTTAGATTTGGAAGGAAGCAATAGAGGCCTAAGACTAAGACTTTATAACCTCAATCTAGTGCCCTACTGTAATTCAAAGAACTATTGAATTTATTGTGTCATCAAGACCAAGGCACATTATCATTTATGAAATAATAAGAATCAAGCAAGTTAAGCATTTATTCTTCTATTTTTTTTATCTTATATTTGATGTCAAATGAATCAATAGATCTATGCTTGTCTTTCCCATTTGATTTTTAGCTTCAAATGGATTTGTTAAATGAGAAAGTGATCCAAATTGGATCATCATATTGTTTTTCATCCATCTCGTTGCATTCAAAGTGGAAAAAGTGGAGGAATCAACTCACAGGACTGTTTGGTAAAACGGGGTCTGAAACCTTCCAGGAGCGTTTTGAGGCATCAAAAGACGTTTTTTGGGGGAAAAAAAATTTCTACACACAAAGATCTTTTCAATGATGAAAGAAGCAAGTCAATCAGAGTCTGTATGCAAAAGTTATGCCACTTAGAAGTTGACCTTCTTGTTTTCACACCTATAGTTTGGGAGGATGTCACATCAACCCCCATTATTCATGGAAATTGGGCTAACCACATGTTTATGATGTAAAATACTCTAGAAGAGTTTATATTGTAACTTTAGTTAAGAGTTGATGTAGTCAAAATTAACCACTAGTAGGCTATCGAGCTATGTTATAACCAGGTAGTTAGGAGGAAGAGACATTCCATTCTTTCTAGAGCATTTTGTTCCATAGTTGAGCAAAGATAGCTAGGAGAGATAGAAAGTAGAGAAAATAGAGAGGATTTGTACACTATAGCAGCCCATGGGCCACAAACATTACTTCTTTGTACTTGCAACCATATTTCCAGACAGAGAAAGAGAGCGAAGCGACCTCACCTTCTAGCTGGGTTTTCTCCTAAAAGAGTTTCCTAGAGAGCACACCTTGTGTCTTATGTGTGTGTGAGTTTATTTTGTCATTCTCTACTTTTCTGCATAATTTCCATTCACATGCATGCACTAATTACAGCTAAATCTACAGATCTTAAAGATTAATAAAACTGCAATAGTGTAGAATCTCATATTTTTAATATAATATTATCATATTTGTTGTGACGAATTGTCCAGTGGAATATCCACGGCAATTTATAGATCATTTGGTATCATAGCAGGTTTCTTTGGGTATTTTTTGGAAATTGCATGGATCTAGATCAGCAGGGCTGAAAATCATAAAACCATAATCATGGTCGACGAATCTGTAAATGAACCTCGTGATCCTACAGAGGTGAAGTTTACACGGTTGGAACAAGAAGTCGTAGATATGAACCACAATGTAAGCCTCCTTATGGCGGCCTTGATTAGAAAGATGGGGATATTTGGAGAAGAAGGGGGTTCAAACGCAGAGGACAAATCAGAATGGGGATCAGAAGATAGGGGAGAAACGAAGAACCAAACGAAAAAATGACCCGAAAAAAGATCATCCTAGTTCGAGTGTCGTGAACCAATCATAGTCCTTGTTTAAAATGGAAGCAAAAGTTGATATCAAGTCATACCATGACGAGATCGACACTCTGAAGCTGAAACATTGGTTGCAGCAACTGGAAGTTTATTTCAGTGTCCATCAGATCGAGGAAGGGAAACATATCTCATTCACGCGATAGAATTAGAGGGCCACGCATTGACTTGGTTGGAGAGCCATACAGAAACCTTAAGTTTCGAGGGAGAACCTCTAATGGCTAACTGGAAGGATTTCAAAACCCTCATTAAGTCACAGTTTTATCCCATTGGGTATGTGAAGGACCAGTGGATACGATGGCATTACTTCAGGCAAAAGTCAGGCCAAAGTGTGTAGGAGTACACCACGAAATTCAGGAAGATGGCAATAATGTTGGGTATCTCTCCATAGAACCCAGATGTACTCCTTAAGTATTTGGGGGGTCTGCATCACCATCTACGTGAGCAAGTAACGTTGTTCAATCCCAATTAGGTGGACAAGGCTTGTGTACATGCATAGTACCTGGAGAACATAGGCCTGAAGAGAGTGCAATCAAGTGGATCGAAGCAGAAGGAGCAACAAAAAGCTTCTAAGGAGGGAAAGAAGAAGCAAAAAGGGGGGAAAGATAAGAAGACGAAAGCCACAACACACCAATGCAAAGATCCTAGCAACCACTACAACATCAATGGCCATATAGAGGAAAAATGCTAGAAGTTGCATCCAGAGTTAAACCAGAAGAACAATAAGAAAGATAACAAGAAGAAGAATCTCATGGCCACTGATAGAGCAACCAAGTTGAAAGCATCTCAGATGTGGATGATAAGATCGTTTGTACATCGGTACAGAAGGAGGTGAATCTAAGTAGCCTTCAACAATAGGAAGAGAAAGAAATCACCAAACTCTTCCATATAAACATACAGGTCAAGAAGACAAAGATTGATGCTCTATTTGACTTAGGATCATAGGTGAATCTCATTGCAGCAGAGTTGGTCAAGAAGTTGGGGCCGGAAGTTCGTGATCATCCAAACCCATATCCATTAGGATAGGTAAATAAGGATGTAGAGTTAAAGGTAACAAAATAGTGTAAAATTAGATTTGCTACCAATGTTGATTTTATTGATGAAGTAGACCTAGATGTAGTTCCCCTTGATGTATGTGGAGTCGTGTTTGGGAGTCCATACATGTACATGCATGATGCAATACTCATGAGGAGATCCAACTAGTTTTGACTCGTCAAGGATGGAAAATTGTTCATCATCAACGCACACAAAGGAAAGTTGAAAATCTCACTGGTCAGTGCCAACCAAGCCAAGAAATTGATCAATTCCAGCAAGAAGTATGTTTTATTGTTTTTAAGAGAAAGTCAATCTGAAGAGGAGTCAATAAGAGGCAAGACATCCCTAGAGGAGTGATCCAAGTGGATATTGGTGGCCACCCACCAAGTCCACTTGGACCCCCACCATTTTTTTTCAACTTTTTAGTTTCCTTAATTGTAGCACAATTTACTATTTTTAGCAGTTTTTCGGGCCCTAAACTTCCGGAGCCGTTTTGAGGCCCTAAATGACGTTTTTTGGGAAAACTGGGAGCAACATGGGTCCATGGACCGATGTTGCTCTTCCCAAAGTTGTAGTTCTCAGATAGATCTTTCTAACGAGATCTTGTACGCATCAAACAGAGATCATATGCCAAAGTTACGACCCCGGGAAGTTGATGTACCAATTTACCCAAATAGGGCCCACAGTTTGGCATTTCATCTTCTAGGGTTAGGTTTTTGGATGTTTAGGGTTTTCCCATGTTTCTCAACAATAAATAGGCCTTCGAGCCTCATTGTAACACAATTCAGAGGCATGTAGCCGCCACATCTCTTCTCAGAGATAAGCTACCATCGCCCTAGCTGGTTTATTTCCATTTCTGTTGTAAGCATATTTCAGTATTTTACAGTAATGAAATGAAGTATTATTTATGTTACATATCTGTCTTTATGTTTATCTCTGTATTTTATTGTGTCCTTGATTAAATCGGGATCAGTGGTATCAGAGGGGTTTGTTTTTTCTCTGTTTTTCTTTGCATGTCCCCAAAGAGGTCGGGATATAAGGAGTTAGGGCTTGAACTGGTCGAACCTTTGCAAGACCAGCCTCGCAAATCCTGACGGCCTCCCATGGCGGATGAGAAGAAAGATGAGGGGGCAAGAGATGCTATCAAAATCTTGCTCGAAGAAGCCCTCGAGCGACAAAGGAACGTGATGATGGAGAGCTTTGCCCAGATCCTTCAGCGACTACCCAGAGGTGACGCATCGGCTTCCAACAGCTACTCTAGAAATGCCACACCATTTAAGGTACAAGTTAATTTTGAAATCCCCATCTTTGAGGGTCAAATAGATGTATATGCCTTAGATAAATGGTTAAATATGCTAGATGGGTATTTTTCTGTTCATGAATTCTTGAGTTGGGAAAATATCGTTTTCGCTCTTCTCAAAGCAGCCCTCCACGTCAAGGACTAGTGGGAAACCTACTGCGAGCAGAAGAATGAAAGTAAGGGCTCACCATTTTCAGTCACACCCACTTAGGATTCATTCCGGGATGCCGTTAAGGAGCAGTATTACCCTGTCAAAAGCCATGAGGACAAATACATCAAATGGACCACACTGCGGCAAGGAAGGGACCAAGATGTGCCGGAGTTCACAAACATTTTTCATACCCTTCGCATACAGTTGGGTATCAAGGACTCTGAGCTGCATTTGGTACTCAAATTCCGCGGTTGCCTACACAGATACATCCAGGAAGAGATGGAGTTCCTGAACATCTCCTCGCTCGGCACGGCGTACCGATAGCTGTCAAACTCGAGCAAAAGTTCAAACAGAAGAAGTGAGACTTTGGATCTGTGAATCCGAAGACCAAAGGACAAAGCCAAGGCAGGGTGACCCAAGACAACCCATCAAAGCCGCAAGAAAACAACAACACCATGAAGTTGAAGAAGGACACAGGAAAGTGGTGTGAATTCCACAAGAGTCCCACTCATAACACAAGTGAGTGTCGGACCAAGCAGTCGCTGGTGGCCGAGTTGAAGGCTTTAGAATCAGATGCATGTTCCGACCCTGAGTCAGAACCCAACAAGGGGAATGGCAAAGGGAAGCAGATCATTGATGTGGAGCCCAGCGTCACTATTGCAACCACCAAGATCTAGAAGAATGAGCTCGAAGACCCAGAGGAGGGGGAGCATCTTTTCCACTCACAGATGTGGGTGAAGGGTTCATCGCTGCAATTCATTGTCGATAGTGGCAGCCAAAAGAACCTCATTTCAACAAAGGTTGTGAAGCGGTTGGGCCTACCGACTACACCACACCCACAGCCGTAGTATCAAGTGGCTTCATGAAGGACGAGATCTCAAATTTCGCCAGCAGTGTCGCCTTCCCTATAGCATCAAGCCCTTCACAGACGAGGTATTGTGTGATGTTACACCTTTGGATGTTTGTGATGTACTATTAGGCCAGCCATACTTGTGGAGGCGACATGCTGTGTATGAGTCAAGGCCTCATGCTGTCATTATTTCTTTAGGTAATTCATTATACAGGATGTTGGAGGTAGCCCCACCTACTGCCACCTCTTTGATCACTACCAAGAAAGACAACAAGCTCATCTCCTAGACTATGAAATTCATTTTCTATCTGGTTCACTCCCAAAGTAAGGGGAAGATCGTCACCACATCCATGACCCTCGCGAAGGGTTCCTCCACGCAGCAGTATTAGCAAAGGGATATGGTCATGACAAAACAAGAGCAACTTCTCCTCACCCACAGGGGTACCACACAAGCTTCAGGTGGGCAACAAAGTCTGGTTGCATCTGCAGAAAGAACGCCTTACAAGAGCCCATCAAAAGCTCTAACCACACTGACATGGTCCTTACACCATTACCACAGTTGTGGAAAATAATGCTTTGGAGCACAACATCAATTCCTTAGCTTGCATCCAGTGTTCAATGTGGACCACCTTCGGCCATACTTTCCACCATGAATAAACACATTCGACATTGCAGAGCAACTCACACCCACAAAGTTAAATCCAGATTGCATGGAACAAGTTGCAACTGATCGGATCATGGACACACAGATCAAGCACACTCACCAGCAGAATATCCAACTGTATTGAGTTGTCAAAGCAGGCCAACTCCTTCACTAGGGCAAGTGGCTCACCAGGGACCAAGTTCAACAGAAGTTTCCTCATCTCATGGAGGAACTCAATGCAATGGGGACCATTGCTTCCTAAGGGCAGAGGAATGACCTAGGTGGATATTGGTGGCCACCCACCATTGTTTCTTTTAGCTTTTTAGTTTCCTTAATTGTAGCACAATTTAATATTTTTAGTTTTTCGGGTCTTGAACTTCTGGAGCCGTTTTGAGGCCCTAAACAACGTTTTTTGGGAAAACTGGGAGCAACATGGGTCCATGGATTGATGTTTCTCTTCCCAAAATTGTAGTTCTCAAATAGATCTTCTAATGAGATATTGTACGTGTCAAACGGAGATTGTATGCCAAAGTTATGACCTCGGGAAGTTGATGTACCAATTTACCCAAACGGGGCCCACAGTTTGGCGTTTCATCTTCTAAGGTTAGGTTTTTGGATGTCTATGGGTTTCCCATGTTTCTCAACAATAAATAGGCCTTCGAGCCTCATTGTAACATAGTTCAGAGGCATGTAGCCACCAAATCTCTTCTCAGAGATAAGCTACCATCGCCCTAGTTGGTTTATTTCCATTTCTGTTGTAAGCATATTTCAGTATTTTACAGTAATGAAATGAAGTATTATTTCCACTGCATATCTGTCCTTATGGTTATCTCTGTATTTTATTGTGTTCCTGTTTAAATCCGGATCAAGAGGTGTACTAAGAAACAAAAACAACAATTGGAGAAGTTGTTACAGGCATACAAGGATGTGTTCCGAGAGCCTAAAGGGTTACCACCTAAGAGAGAAGTGGAGCATGAGATCCAACTATTTCCAAACTCCCCATTACCAAATATTGGGTTGTACAGGCAGTATGTTATAGAAACAAGTGAGGTGAAGAAACAGTTGCAACAATTGTTGGAACATAGTGTCATTCGACCAAATACATCACCATGTGGGTCACCCATCATCATTGTGTCAAAGAAGGATGGGACTTGGTGGATGTGTATAGATTATAGGGCGATGAACAAAATCACTCTCAAGAACAATTACCCCCTACTCAGGATAGATGATTCTCTAGATTAGTTGTAGCAAGAAAAGTACTTCACCAAGTTGGACTTGAAGTTTGGACGTCACCAAGTTCGATTCAAAGAAGAAGATACATGGGGGACCGCCTTCAAAATTAGGCAAGGTTTATATGAGTGGTTAGTCATCCCATTTGGCTTTTGTAATGCACTAGCTACATTTATGAGATTAATGAATGGTGCACTGCGCCCTTTTATAGATTGATTTGTTATTGTCTATTTGGATTATATATTGGTATATAGTGCTATATGGGAGGAGCATATGTCACATTTGACGCAGGTGTTAGAAACATTGAAGAAGCACCAACTGCTAGCAAGTCCCAAGAAGTGCAAGTTTGCACCACAGTTTTTGGTGTATCTGGGGTATGTGATCGTTGGAAAAGAACTGAAGATAAATCCTTCCAAGATGGAGGCCATCATGAAATAGTCTGTGCCTACTAATGTTTTTTAGGTCAGGAGTTTCAACGAGGCAGAACAATACTTAAGGAAGCTCATAGTGTAGAAATTCCTTGTAGCTTCAAATTGCTGATTGTAATATGTTAAAACAATAAACTTGAATCTACTCTACTTATCAATGGAAACTATTAAATGATTGTGAAATCACGAAGCATACAAGAAAAAGAATTCATTCAACACATTGCACAATGATTTCTTGGGGAGAGCCACAGCTAAAAACCGTTGTTATTTGTATATTGCATTAGTCATAAAATATGAGAAGATTACAATGCTTTGCTCAAGCCCAAGAAACCTCTGCACTATCTCTATCTATCTCACAACTTCCTAGACGAGCCCAAGCCAATACTTAACCGATTTCCTGCTTGCCCAAGTCCCTATTTCCTTGCATTGTTTCCTTGGGAATTAGCCCCCTATTAATTAGGGAAATTCCTCCATTGGAATTACGCAATCCTCATAGGCCTTCCTCTAACTGCATGCACCAATGTACAATTCAGATGATCATACAACTGATAATTTATTGTCCCTAAACTCCAATCTCAACTAAGTAACTCTCATATCTGACATGAATGAGTTATTTATGAGTGAATCATCAGTTTATTGGCTGATCACTGCAGGCAACACCACATTCCACTGCATACAACACCACACTACTAGACCTCCCACTAGTTCCTCCAATAGTTGGAACTAGTTAAACTGAATTAATGAATTACAACTCAAAATGAACTCAACCAAGGCTCCTATAATGTAGGAGACACTCTACATGACTCAAGTTAGACCCTTAACTCGAATTAATTGAGCCAACTAAGTCAAATTAACTTAGTTAACTAATACAAGTTGTCATGAGATGTGGAATTACAATTTTATTCCCAATTTAATTCAAGAACAAATTTAAATTAAGATTTTCTTGTTGCATTTTCAACATTTCTTGTTGTTATTTTCAACACATAGCCTCATTTTCAATGGTAGTAGCACCACTCCACACCATAACAACAAGTGGAATGAGTTTCTAGTGGGGAAAAGGTTAGCATATGGATTTTAAAGAGCTAAAAAAGAAGATCAGCCAAGCACAAGTTCTAGTATTACCAAACTTGCAACGACCCTTTGAAGTGGAGACAGATGCTAGTGGGTATACTATGGGAGTTGTCTTGATGCAGGGAGGAAGGCATGTATGCTACCATTCTGAAGTATTTCATGGGGAAATCCTTAACTACCCTACCTGTGACAAGGAGCTATATGCCATGGTGCAAGCTCTGAAGAAGTGGAAGCACTATCTAATGGGAAAGGAGACAATAATCCACACAGATCACCAGCCGTTACAATACTTGCAAACCTAGACTAAGCTACAACATACCAGGCATTACAAGTGGATGGGGGTTTTACAACAATTTCATTTGGTGATCAAGTATAAGAAGGGAAGCACAAACAAGTTCGTCAACAAGCTTTCAAGGCCACCCACATCAAATATCACAACTTTGGGGACTCTTATGCACATGGGGCCATTCACCCATGATGCATACAGAGAGGCATATTCGGAAGATGAGGACTTCAAGGAGGTGTATCAAAAGTTGCAAAGCCAGAGTCATGTGCATGATGGCGATAACATGGTTGACTACCATCTCTACGATGGGTTACTCTACAAGCTAGAAAAGTTGTGTGTTCCTAAAGGTGAGTGATTGCAGCTGATCAGAGAGGCTCACACCTCCAAGGTTGCAGGGAACTTTGGTGTAGGGAATATTGTGGCTAACTTGCAGAGGTATTTGTATTGGCCCAAGATGCAAGAGCAAGTAGCTAGGTTCATAAAAGGATGCATGCTTTGTTGCACCAACAAGCCTAGCAATAGGAAGCAGAGTCTGTATCTTCCCTTCCTTGTACCTACTCATCCTTGGGAAAGAATTTCCATGGAATTTGTGGGAGGTTTACTGACAACCAAGAAGGGACATGACTACCTGTTCGTGGTAGTTAACAGGTTCAACAAGATGTGTGTTCTGATGCCCTATAAAAATCCCATCAATGGGCAATAAGCAACAAACTTTTTCTTTAGACAAGCCTGGGTGCACTTTTGGATACCAAGGAGCATTGTTTCAGACAAAGATACAAGATTTATTAGTGCATTATGGACTACATTGTCGAAGAAGATGGACATGAAGTTGAAGATATCTACAACATTCCATCCATAGACAAATGGGCAGACAGAACTAGTCAACAGGATTTTGGTGCAACTTCTAAGGGGATACAACCAAAAGCATCTAAAGACCTGGGATGAAAATCTAGTATATATACAACATTCTTACAACAGAGAAATCCACACTTCTACGGGAAAGTCCCCATTTGAAACTTGTTTTGGATACTTGCCACCTTCACCTTTGGATATTGCATATGGGCAACAAGGAGGAGTGAGGGAATATCTTATAAGAGATGCTTTGAGGGCTAAAAAAAGGTATAGAGAAGATCAGGCAGATCCATCTACAGGTACAACAAACACTGCATAAGTCACAAGAGAAGTGTAAGGTTAGGCATGATCAATGTAGAACAAAGAAGTCATTCAAGCTGGGGGATAGAGTATGGTTACAGTTGAACAAGGAGAGGCTATAGGGGCCTGGTAAGAAAATCAAGGCTCTGAGGTAGGGTCCCTTTGAGATATTGGAAAAGGTGGGTGATAATGCCTATCGACTCATTTTACCACCATATATGCGCATTTACTTAGTTGTGAATGTAGAGAATTTAAAACTCTATGAGCCTTCCATGCTAGATCAAGAAGAGGAATATATCCTACCTTTTGTGGAAGATTTGGCATCAGATGTTCATGCATAGTGACACAAGATACAGTTTTGCAGAAGAGGTCCATAACTTCAAGACAAGGGCGGTATGACCTTTGGTGGATTGGGTTGAAGGGGCAACTTCCAGGAAAAGCTAACTGGTACACCAGAGAGAAGGTGGAGGAAAATTTCCCTCACCTCATTCAGTAAAAGCTTTTGGGGACCAAAAGCCTCCCAAAATGGGGAGGTGTGATCCAAATTAGATCATTATATTGTTTTTCATCCATCTTGATGCATTAAAAGTGGAAAAAGTGGAGTAATCAACTCACGATACCGTTTTTACCAGCGGGACCTAGTTTGGCAAAACGAGATCTAAAACCTTCTAGGGGCATTTTAAGGCATCAAACGATGTTTTTTGGAGGTAAAACTTTGTTGCTTTAGCGCGCACCATTTCATGTTGTTCAACAAACAAAGATCTTTCCAACTGCGCAAGAAAGTGTGTCAATCGATGTCTGTATGCAAAAGTTATGCCACTCATAAGTTGACTATCCTGTTTTCACATCTATAGTTCGAGAGGATGCCACATCAACCCCCATTATTCATGGAAAAGGGGCTAGCCATGTGATTGTGATGTAAAAGACTCTAGAAGAGTTTATATTGTAACTCTAATTAAGAGTTGATGCAGTCAAAATTAACCACTAATAGGCTATCGGGTTGTGTTATAACTGGGTCACTAGGAGAAAGAGACATCACATTCTTTTGAGAGCATTTTGTTCCATAGTTGAGAAAAGATAGCCATGAGAGATAGGAGGTAGAGCACACTTAGAAGATTTGTGCACTATAGCAGCCCACGGGCCACAAAGATTACTTCTTTGTACTTGTAGCCATATTTCTAGACAGAGAAAGAGAGCGAAACGATCTCGCATTCTCGTTGGGTTTACTCTCAAAAGGGTTTCCCACTAAGCATATCTTGTGTCTTATGTGTGTGTGAGTTTATTTTGTCGTTCTCTACTTTTCTGCATAATTTCCATTTGCATGCATGCACTAATTACAGTTAAATCTATAGATCTTAAACTTTAATAAAATTGTAAGTGTAAATCTCATATTTTTAATATAATATTATCAGACCTGTTATGGTAAATTGCCTCATGGAATATCTACGACAGTTTACATATCAAAAAGTAAAAACTTCTTTGTTCCTATGATGTATGTTCATGAAATTGTTAAATGAGAATGTAAAAGGTTCTTTCTTCTTATGATGCATGCTCATTTAATTTCACGTCTTGTGAACATGGAATCATGCTTAAGGCACCCTTTTACATTGGGATAATTAATTTTATTATCAACAATATCTAAGTATTTCCCCTTTCACCATTGATAAAGCAAATAAAATCAACATAATATTAGGGATTTTTTTCTTGCAGAAAAAAATGTTCTAGTGTGATAGGTTAGAATTATAGCTTTAAGATAATCAAGGTTACCCCCTCTAACCCAAACAATGGCTTGAAGTCCTAGAGTGTTATGGAAAGGTGCTTCTAAAAAAATTAATGATGGAAATCTATCATAAAGTGTAGAAACCTTGGTAAATCTTACTTGTCCCTAATATTTAGAATGTAAAATGTTGACAATATTTTTAAAAATATATTCAAATTTCTAATGATTTTATATAGCTTTTATAAAATTTTATCAATTTTTAAGATAAAATAATTTTATATTATAAATTTGGATAGATAATTTTTAAGGAAAATGAAAATTAGCCATCTTTAATTAAAAAAACATGAAAAAATAATTCATTTGCCAAATTTAACGCCTAAAATTTCATCGAATATTCTCCTGTACCTTGTCATTAAAACTCACTAAAACCCTAGTGAAAACAACGAAGAAAACAACCATAATAACGCATTTCAAGCATTCATTTTATCTCGTTACATCAAAGGATAGAACTGCACAACATGGTTATGATTGTATCCGAATCACAAGTGTTCAGTGGTTCATCATATTTTTCCTATGCACCTAAACCTAATCAGATTTGGTAGGCACATCCACAAGGGTCAAGCACATTCTCAATGGGCACAGTGGATAAAAAGGCGAGGGCACTAGCCACATGTTCCCTTTTTTATGATATTTCAAAAAAGGTGCCAACATAATGCACTATTCAGAGTAGCGCTCAACCATTACTTAGAAACACTTGCCATGAATGATGGATGGAAGTATATATGCATGCCATGGATGATGGATGTATAGAGATGACATCTGTATATATGAATGAGAGTGACGGGATTGGCCCGAGTAGGTTATATGGTCAGGCAGGAATCTTGGCTTTTTATAATAAAAGATGTAATGTTTGCGACAGGACAAATAACCGAAGTCGGCCAGAGGTCACACTTGTTAAAGCAAACTATCTGACTGGCCCACACTTTCCACTTTTTCAAGTAATCTACGTCATACGTGGCGCCTGCGAATTAATGAGGTGGTCCATCTTTACAGTTGCTGTCCACAGTGGGGCCTTGCCCTTATCTTCCTGCGTCCTCATCTGCGTTCCCTGCAATTCTTTAAAGGAAGGCATCTTTCATACGCGTATCTAACGACCTTAGAACAAGACAAGCTTGAAACAAGTAATTCTTTTGTTCATATTGCAATCTCTGGTTTTTCTAAATATTAGTTTTGCAATTTACCCTCACAGTAAATGTATGCATTCATATCCTATATTGACTTATTTATCTCCTTATCATCAGTCTGGATTTAGGCCGAACTATTCTCTCCAATACCAACCACCCAAAGGGTGGCCACGGCGATATATTTTTCACTGAGAGTGCAGTGCCAATACCCAAACACAGTGGCCCTTTAAACAAAGGGGTAGGCAAATTGCCGAAGTGCACTTTGCTGCAGAATTTTATTTTGAAGTTGAAACCCAGAAGGGTGGAGTGTGTTGTTATGTGTGTAGGATAAAGTTGATTCAAAATGCAATTTATTTTCCAGCACTTTCTGATTGGAATCCGGCGATTGATCACAGTTTCACCTTGAACTTTGAAGTGATCATGGTCAACAAATATCCTAAGGGTTTGATGGGTCTCAAAATCCATCTGTGACTCTAGAAAAATCCAGAACCAAGTAGATCGAGCAGAATTTTGCGTACCTATATCGCCAGATTCCCAGATTTCTATGAGGTTTTGTCAGAAAAGTGCATTTTGGATTACACATATCAAGGGATGCCTAGGGTTAGGATCTAAAATGTTACCATTACCCTTTAGCATTGACTTCCATTATTTTGCTGCAACCTTGATAACATTCACTTCTTTGTCTTGACTGAGTAGGTCGAGTGGTTGAGAGCATGGTTTGAGTATGGTTTGTTTTCCATTCATCAGGTTGGTTCAACTCCGAGGGATATGTTTGGTTCAATTCCAAGGGACACATTTGGCCCGTCATGAATGAAAAAACACGAGTAGTAGGCTCCCCTTCACTCAGAGTTGACTCTTATTAAGTCATAAGTTATTGGTATATCTTGCTTGGAGGGCTGTTGGATATATGTTATAGTGGTAACCACTATATTGGATATACTCTTAGTATTATAGTGGTAGCCACTATGTTGGATATACTCTTAGATTATAGTGGTAGCCACTTTGAATATATGCTGTGTTATAATGGTAGCCACTATGTTTAATCCTGTGCCTTATCCAGATTACTGCAACCAGTTACCATTCACCATGGTTTAAAAAAAACCATCCACTATGACCACGTATTAGCAGAATGTTCAGACCTCACAACCTCACAAGCTTAAATATCTCCCTATGCGCAGCTATCGCTCTAATGACTACTAAAGCTGTTAACAGCAAGAAAACAGGGTACAGTAAACTTTCTTTTGCATCTTTTATAAATAGTTACTAATTACAATCGTGTATTTTCCAACGATGGTCAACTTTTCCAATGGGGGATGAACTTCCCAAATCCCAGCCGGTATACAAGATTCTTTAAACAGTATTGCAGCTTTTAATACCGTGCAAATTCATTTTAATTTAACCTATGTTACCGAAATTTCATCCCCATAACTGCTCTGAACAAATGAGAATATTTTTCTTTGCTATTTGTTTTTATTGTTCGTGAATGATGAAATTGTGCTATTACTCCGATTAGGCCACTTTCCACTAGATGACCAATTTGATAATGCACTGGGTAACTAGCTTATCTAATAGAGGACCACATGGGATGGAAAACGTTCTGGACTCCTTATTGTCCAAATGTATGTTTTCACATATTACCTGGAAATTAGATTCCTCGATTCAGAGTTTTTCTGAAGCATCCAAACTACTAAAACATAGAAAACACTTAAGCTTATCCTGATCATATTTGCTTAAGTTCTCATTTCTGGCCGTACCTATATTTTTGCTCGGCTGTATCAGTGGATTTATGAAAATTATTTTATCATGGAACTTTCCCAAGTGGGATTGGGCCACTGCCATCCTGTGTTCATTCACATTGTAGTCCCATGTTGCTACAATATAAGCATAAAACAATTCATTGCTAAAACATTTCCCTGCTTGATTAGGCTCTTGGGCAATTTTTTTTAATAGAGATTCCATATTGGCCACCTAATGATAGCTAGATCATTTGTGTAAGGTTATGATTTAATAAAATAACACTTTCCATTGCAGAATTTTTAAATTGCAAGAGTAGTTCATTCCTGTTGAAGAATATAACTAGGTTTGGTCTTCATAAATGTATTTAAGTCACATTATAATGTATTTGTCAAAAGAAAGAAAATGAAATTTTATTATTATTATTAAAATTGACTTATTAAATCATGGGTTTTATGCTTGGGTCAATTGTTTTTAGGTCAAAGCCTCCAGAGTCCATTGTAGGCTTCTAGGGTTTATGTCAAGTGTCCTTATCTATGTCATAATGTAAAGAACCCTTCTTGGGAATTATTTGTCAAGAAAAAAAATTATTTTCTATTAAAATAAGTCATTTAGGCCTCTTCCACCAAGTCAGCCTCAAACTGGACAAGCCGGCCTAAATCTGGGCAGCAGAATCACTATATAAAGGCAGCAACTCGACCTCATTTGTTACTCACTCACAACAAGTTCGATCTGCAACTTCTGGGGCCAGAAAAAGGTGCGAATTTCAAGGAAGAAGAGAAGAAGGATAGCAAAGAAGAAGAAGGTCTCTCTCAAGCATAAAGGGTCAAAAATTTCTCTCTTTCCCACACGTGTGAAGCAGCTGGAGGGGCTGAAATTCTCCAGTTGCTGGGGAGGCCGAAATTCTGGAGTAGCTGGGCTGAAAATTCTGCTGCTGGATCAATGTTCCGGATTGAAGCTGCACTTTGAAGGGCTGACATTTGGAAGAGTAAGAAAATGATATTTACAAAGAGGAAGGGCTGACTTGGTGGAGGAGGAAGGTCTGTAGGTCTAGAGTCTTGGTCTATCTCATCTTGTTTTTGAAGCTACTGAAGGAAAAGTTCGTTTGACTGGGTTTTCCCCTATATAGAGATTTTAGCCCTGGCTGCCCGCCTACATCTAGTGTCCCTGATCTTCATGTTTTGCTTTTGATAATCGCTTGATGAAACAAAAATAAAAGAAGAACATAAGAAAGTTAATAAGAACATAAGAATATCACAAGTAATTATCAACTAGAGGAAATATTTCTGCCTTTCTGATTTTTTAACAATTTCCTCAGCTTTTCGCATTGAATATTCAAACAGACGTCGGCCTACTGAAAGAAACCAATTTTTACAGTGCTTGTACTATATCTTCTTGACCGGTGCCTTCTTCCATATAAACAAGGCATGTTTCAGGTTCACTCACCTTTCCTACCTCAGTATAAAGAACTCTTATGAGTAGAATAACATGAAATTTGAATCCTATTCTGCGATGTACATCTCATCTTTAAGTTGATATGTATATTTCAACTTATTTGCTCTCCCAAATTAAGGGGTTACTTTTTCTTTGAAAACAAACAAAATGTCTATCATAATACATATCCAGCTGCATCTATTATGTGCTTGTCTAAACCTGGGAGATGGGTATAGAGGCCTACCCAACCAATTTAAACTACTGAAAGATTGTCATAGAGAATTATGATAATCTCGGCTGCTTTCTTATCCACTGATCCATAAGGTAGCTTACCCCACACCCTAGTTATATTCTGATGTACACAAGTTCACTCGTGCAGATTTTGTATTTACCAGCAAACCTTTTTGATTGTACAATCCAGCAGTCCCAAGGTAAGATGTCTTTACATTAGCTTCTATAATCACACTTTTCTTACAAATTCAATGCCTCTTTGGGCTGATGATCTACCGGCTTGTTCTAAAGCCTATAAATATCTTCCATCTTATGTTGAGCAAATACTAACAGATCTCGTATCTCCTTGAGTTTATTTAAGAAACAGATCCTTTTGTCATGGGAATTTTTTTTGGACCAGCATGATGAACTTAGAATCTCGAATGATAAGATCTCTCGTCTAACCCAAATCATGATACCTTTTAACCCAAGAATTAGCACTCTTTAGCCCAGTCATTGTAAGATAACCCACTCAAAACTGAAAGTACCAGTGGTCGCGATTTCAGTAGATGAACCCTTCCCCCTCCCCAGCCCTTCCAATTTTTATTTTGAAGCACCATGAGTAACATGGACTTATACTAGTCAGAAGGCCTCTGAGCAAATAACACCTGTGACATGTTCAGCTTAAAATTAATCAAGGCCTACAAGGCTACAAAGACTGTCACTCTAATTGCTAACTCTCATATTGAAGTTGAGCTTCAGGGGATTTCTACTGTACTACTATTATTTTCAGTCACTGGAATATGTTCATTTCTGTATCCAATGGAATATGTTCACTGCTGCTATCCAATGGCCTTCTTTTTAACTCCCTTGAAGATTGGCTTGTTCCTGTTTAGACACACCCTCCATGACACAATTCTTACCTTTGAACCTATTCCTGTAAATTTGAAGGCAAATATCAACAAAATTGGTAACTGATACCTGACTAAGGGTTGAACTGAATCTCAGTCTAAGGATTAAGCTCCAGACTTCCCTAACGAAGTGGCCAGTGATCAACAAATGGGGGGATTACTTAGTTCTCTTAGAAATTATTAACTAACCAATTTAAGCTAACAAGGAAGATCCTTCCAAGTGTTCACTCTATTCCATCTATATTCCTCAGACATGCCAATGAAAACACTGATTCATTCTTTGAAATCTGCTCCCTTCACTATATTTCTGCTTTTGAACTAATCTGCTAAGGAAGTGATTTCTGGTAATTTCTAACATGGAATGTGGCCCATAACCAATGGGGTCCAAAGATTTCTCGTCTCCCCATCCCCAGTAGACAAGATTTTGGATATAACAAAGTAGCAAGTGATCAAGAAACGGGGGAGAGTTTTATTTGTTTTCTAGCAGCGCACACACATAGAGGGCCCTTGGAAACCTCTTCTTTACTGTTTTCTGCAGTAAGAATTTTCCCTTCAAGGACAAATGGAAAATTTAACTTTTGTAGGTGCTAATGATTTCCAGACTTAGGCCCTTTTAGCTAAAGGATAACTGTAAGTGTTTGTATGTTTCTGCGTCCAGCATTTATATCCCTCAATGACAAAAAATACAGCTTCTTACCCCTTCTTAGGTCAGTGTTTTTTTATTCTCTCTAATATACACCTTTCTTTTGCTTAGTTCCCTCATAAATGATAAATAAGCAAGCTGATAAGGACAATCCGGCCAACTGTACATTCTATTTCATCTTTGTTCCTCAAACTTGCCAATGAAAATACTGCATACATTCTTTGAAATCCCTTTTAAACGGATCTGCTAAGAGAAGAATTTATGGTAGTCTCTATAATGGAATGTGGCCGATAACCAATGGGGTCCAGAAATTTCTTAGCTGCCAACAATTCCATTAAGAGGCAAATGTTTCTTGTCATCGATCCACCTTCTGAGAAAGATGAACAAACCGCTTCCCATCTTACTGATATTACACTTTTTGGTGCTAGTTTTTCCTCCTTTCCAGAGGAAATATCTCATCACCTTTTCCTAGATGCCTCAGACTTACTTTGGAGTCAATAAATTCTAGCTTGGAAAAGGCAATACACCTTCAACTCTTATATTTAAAACATATTTTGTTTGAATCAACTGGAATGATAGTTCCAAAGAGCAATCACAGTTCAACTTAAATGTGAGAATGAGTAACCAAGTACGTTTGAACATTGCTTAAATGCTTCATTAATAAACAATTGGATGTGGCACCTTGTTTTTTTAATACAAGTAATTCCTGAAAAATAACTTAATAGAAGATCAAAGATTACATTACAGAAAAAGTACAAAGATCTGTTTGTCTTAGAAAATTCATCAAAGAGAGCAGCCCTTCAGTTGCTGTCCCTCCAATAGTTTGCCATATCTATTCCCAAAACATGTAAACCAAAAACAAGTTCAACATGGCAAATCCATTGATAGATAGAGGAAGCTTCAGAGAACCCACTCTCCAGAACATTTACAACCTGGAGGACAAACCTTACCATGTCAAGTCTACTTTCTCAAGTAATGGAGAGTGGATCTCTACTTTAAGTTTAAACCATTTTGCTGTGATGAGATAGATCGTACAAAATGAACTAAATAGAAAATTAGCTACTTATGACCAGTCCCACCATGAATCATCCATGGAAAATACATAATTACAAGATGTTGTTGGTGCCTCTGGGAAAAGTCCACACTCCATTTTCAGATTATGACAGTCCTGAGGAAATACAAGCTTTTCACTCATGCCTCGTTCTTCATCAACATGAGAAAAGTCAGACTGATCTGTTTCAATGTGTGAAACACGGGTTGAGGTGATATAGCCTACAACCGAAGAATGTCCACTATCAATGTGATGAGGGCTTTCCTCATCTAAGACATCACTTCCATCTGTTCCCGAGCTAAGAGGGTCTTCAGTGCTATAGCCCAATAGTACAACCGAAGAATGCCCACTATCAATGTGATGAGGGCTTTCCTCATCTACGACAGCACTTCCATCTGTTCCCGAGCTATGATGATCTTCAATGCTATAGCTCACTAGTTGCTGATCAAAAGAAGCAGTCATGCCTTCGGAAACAATCCCAGATTTCTCCAAGCTCTCAAACTGGGAATCGGATTGGATGAATGCTTTTTTACAAGTTGTCTCCAAATCATTTGTTTGGATTTCCAAACCTTTCTCTTTGGCATGTAGTTTGTCTGTCAGGCAAATGACCTGCACAACATAACCAACTCTTGAGATATGTCACAAGTTTTCGACTTATGCATATGAATAGTATACTAGGAACAATACTCCCAAGATGAGAATTTGGAATCATATGAATATTGCAGGCTTGATAGCTAGATTAGAGCTTCAATGAAACCAAATTGATGAACACCTGTAAGAGGACAGCCTTTTGCCCTCCACAGAAGTGCTACAATATAATTGCACCGATATAAGAAAGAGAGTTAATTGTTGGGGTTTTCAAAGAATGCCAATGTGCACTTTAGAATATTGAAGTTATGCCTGGTTTTTTCCCCAATGAAAACCTTGTGGGGAAACCCCGGGAACTTCCCCAAATTTACCAGAGGGTATTCAGTGTAAATCTGTTGACACTGATTACAGACCCTGACATAGTAGAGATATTGAGTGATGCATGCAAGAAAGGAAGCCAGCTCAGCAGATTACCCGAGACCTTTTGTATGAATGTTAAAGTACTCAACCTCTCGAGCTAGCCCACAGGGCTAAAATTTTGAGTGTTGCTGGATATAAAATAAATTTAAATATCCTTTCTAATCCTAAAGTACCTCCTGGTGTATATTAAGAATACTGCATTTTAGTTTAATTTTCATTTAAAGAACTTTTGACAGCATGCTACATAAAAGCTACCTGGGTAATATCTTGAGAATGGTAACCCTCTACTGAAGACTTTATTTACAAGAAAAAATATTACCAGAAAAATTGTTTAAATGTTCACGGGCTCTGCTTCAAACCTAATATGTTTATAAGCTAGAGAACCATCCCTTCAACCAAAAAGGATCATCAGTGATTATGTCTCAATGGGGCAGAGGTAACTAAATTCCTATATTCATGAAATAAAAAATTTCAGATTAAGTAATCATTGAGGCTCCATTGATGAGGTGCTATGGATGCATTGTGGTGACTTATCTACATAAATGGCATGTGAATTGTAAATTTCATTGAAAGAATTATCTTCTCCTTTCAAACAAAACCATTCGAAGTCAACACAGGTAGATGCTAAAGTATCAGCCTCTTTAATCAAAAATCAATTTCAAGCAAGTGAAGTTTATGATCCTAACCATGCCTAATGCCTAGTTATATGAATCCCATAGGTTTATGTATATTACTTTTTTCCAACATAGCCTCGCTTATTGTGACTAGGTCTGAATATATGCTAACACTTCTTTTTTATCTGAAAAGAACCAGCTTTTGTTAAGAAACAACTCGTGAAATCAACTTTCCAACAAGGAAAAGAAAAAGCATGGCAGCAAGTCACCTCAGATCTCAATTTATCCTTTTCTTTGAGTAAATTATCATAATCCACCCTGAGAGTATCATAGCTTGATTTCAGAATGTCGTATTCCCTCTCCAATTGCTTGGTCTTCCACCTGGCACGCCGATTCTGGAACCAGACTGCAACCTGCCTAGGCTGCAATCCCAAATCTCTAGCTAACTGAGTTTTGCGCTCCGGCTCAAGCTTGTTGTCCATCTCAAAGCTCTTTTCCAGAAAGCGAACTTGCTCTACCGAAAGTCTTCTTTTCTTTCCTGGCTGATGAACGCACTCGTCCAGCAAGTCCTCATCCCCTGCTTCGTCTGCATCAAGTGTATTGTAGAATGGCCTCTTTGACACATTCTTCATCACTCCATCCAAACTTGAATTAGCTGTATCATCAAAACCACAACATTATCTACAGGAATATCACATACAAAGGAAAGTTATGATGAATTCCCAACAATAATCCAGTGATTTGCAACTAGGACCTGGACCATTCATATAAAACTTATAGCTACAGAACTTTTTAATAGATCTGAATAGCAGAAATTTCTTTATCAACATGGACTCGCATACACCACTGATAAGGTCCTCAGTCAATCTGATAATGACTATCATGCATTCTACAGTCTTATTTAATGAAAATTAGCCCTTCAAAATATATTCCATTTAAGATTATTTCAACAAACACTTAGGGGTATGGTATGGGATGTTATGGATACAGATGGTGTTGGTGCAAAAATTTTATGTGGGTGTTTTAGCAAAACTATAAATGGGAAGGTGTGAATGAAGTGAATGGTTTACCTTCGAAGGATGGAGCTTCATTCACCATGACGATCAAATTTCGATTGGAAGCATTGAACATAATCCCATTGGACGCCATTTTTATTTAATACAGACAACTACCCCTCGCTTCCTAAAGTTCTTCTGATAATAGCTCTACTAGAGAAAGTGCTTGTGACGAAAGAAGCTTGTGCTCCACAGAGTAGGCATACGGGATCCCAGTGAGCAAGCCATAATACCCATGTTTAATGACTCTCAGCTATACGCTTCGAGAGTCTACCAACACTAAATTTCCTCAGCAAACACACAAACGCAAATCTTTTTCACGATGACAGCAACAGAAAAACCAGAAGTATCATCCGATTACGGAAATATGGAGAGAATGGCTGTATATATTATTGTGAGAATTTACTTAGGCAGAGACGGGAGAATTCAAAACGAAGAAGAGATGCAAAGCATATTGAGGAGGTATGGCTCTGCAGAGAGGAGAACATTTCTTCCTTCGTCCAGGAGCCAGGGGTGCGAGTGGTTTTGAAGGGCTCGCCCCCCTGCCGGCCGGGCTTCCAACTCCACCGGCGGGGAGTTTCCCTGCCAGATTCCAGTTGCCAGCGCATGAATAAATTATGAATGGATGACCCCTCACACATCATGCATCTCTGTGATGTCGGGCATGGCTCATGCATCTATCATATGCTTGGTTTGAAGAAATCAAATTGGGCAAAATGGTGTACAATTCCGATTGGTGGAATCGGTTGATTTCAACTTCAGATTTTATTTTTAAACATGAGACCATGGTTTGGCCACCTCCTTCCTTCCCCAGAATAAAATTAGAATTAGAATTTTATTGGGAGTTTCAACTACCATACAACTCCACTCCCATAGGTCATGGAAGCAGTGAGTGTCAGATCTGGACATCTGAAAATGATCGTGTTGGATCTCCCACCTATCAGACTGAAAATCTCAACTCTCTCGTCAATTCTGATTGGCACGCGGTTCAAGGCATTTGTTGTTTTTGTGAATTCCGATGCGCATGAATGACAACTAAGTTTGTGGTTAAACGTGTTCTTACTGAACTATTGACCAGGGTATGAGCAACTCCTTGGTTAAGTGAACTGTAAGAATTTCAAAAAAGCGGTTTAATTCTTCTGAGTTTTTAAGATGGTTATATTGAAATTGTGTTTATCAGTTGAAATTGTGTGTTTTTGAATGTATAAATAGATTCAAAATTTTGGGATAAAAAAATTCAACACTAATATTATTTAAATTTATTGTTTTAGTAAAATTTTAATTTCTGTTGTGGTTGAAATTTTATTTTTAAATCTATAAAAATAGATTCAAAATTTTGGAAAATCCAAACACTAAAATTATGTAAATGTCAAAACTTAAATTTTCTAATTTGCAACAAAATCCTTAGCAAATTTCAATTTAAATTAATAATATATATATATATATATATATATAATAATATTATAAAACATAAAATTAAAATAAATAAATAATATTGTTACTGGAAATTAAATCACATATAAGTTAAACAGTTTTCATAACTATTTGTCTGAACAATTTTAACTTAAATGTAGAACTCCAATACATATAAGTTCCATGAAAATCTTTTTGTATTTTTTTTGTTAAATTTTGTAATTGTTAAATTTTTTTTGTATAGAAAAGAAAGAGGAATGTCTACCTAATGTAGGGATATACAGAACATGAAAATGATGAAAATGATTTGAGTTACATCGTAGTTCAACAGACTCACATAGTGAATTTCTGTAATATGTTGTGGATGTGGCCGAGAACATATAGATATACAGATATACAGACTATGATTCACATTTAACAAACAGGTTCAAATGTCTGAATGATGAGTTTTTCTTCTATGTAGTCAAATGTGGAAATCACTGGATCTATGAGGATGTTCTGTCTTTCATATGTATGCACTGTTTTAAGCATAATATAAAACAATTGACTTTTCCTTGCTTGGAAAAAAATTTTAATTTAAAAAGTTGACAATTTGAGAGTTAAGAGGAAGTTTTAACCAGATTTGATGATTAGTTGAATTTTATTTTTCATCTTATTACATAAAAATAATATAATCTAATTATTTTAATAAAAAATATTTTAAAAATTTTATTAGATTTTAATAAAATTAATTTCAAATTTATAAATTAATATAAATATCTAACTCTGAATAATTGTAAATTTTTAATTTTTATACTCTAACTTAAGCAACTATTGAAATTATAATAAATTTGCTATATTATAACTAAATATAAATGTCATAGTATTTTTTAAACAATTCTAAATCATATTTTGATATATTTTCTATAAATTTTAAAAAATAATTTGTTATATTTTTGTTAATGTTAAAAAGTTTTTTAATGCTAATTTTTGTTGGACACCTAATCATCAATGGGTTAGTGTGGAAGCCGAATGGACAAAAGGAGTCCAAGAGACTTTGGGATGTGGAACCCAACGGTCACAACATGTACAATAAATGTAAATCATTTGTTAATAAAAATTGTACTCTCATTATTTATCCTTCAGATTATTCTTGCTGCCCATGTGTGTTTAACGTGGTATTAGAGCAGGCGATTGTTGGTCCTGCTCCAATTTGAGCCACTTGTTTTGTGGTCTCTATATATATGTCAGTTCTACCTTTCTCTTAATCAGAATTGAGCAGAATTGCCACCTTATAAAGCGTTTTACTGTGTGCAAACCTGCCAGTTCTGCCCATTACCTGTAACACTCAATTAATTCATTGTCTGCCAGAAATCTGCTGCCTCTCCTACCTGACCTCTGGCACTGTATACGCTGCACCTGACTCTGGCTATTTTAAAACTCTCTTCTGCATTACCTGTGCCCTCTGTCTTTTACAGTCCTGTCCCTTGCATTACCTGCGCTCTCTAGTTGTCATAAACATTTCATAAACATTTCATAAAGAAACGTTGTCCTGACATGGTAATTTTAGCACTAGCCTGGAGAATCCTCTGAATCGCTAAGTTGAATGCCCTTGCGATCAGCTGGACGACTTGCGATCAGGGTATTTACGCTGGTATGGCTATGCGTTGAAGTTTCTTTGGCTATCTGTTGAAGTTTCTGGCTGAAATACATGAATCCGTGTCAATTCCTTCCCTTCTATCCACGCCTCTGTCACGCTACCATACAATGCTCCCATTGTTACACTCCTCGGCTCCCAGTCCACTAGTTGCTCGTGGCTCCGTAACATTGTATCGCTCCAAATATTGTATGCTGATATTCCATACCACGCTTTTTTTTGTGATATGCTGCCATTGTTTGAATCCACTCCTGGTTATTAGCACTGTAAATTCGCTCTCGGTTGGCATTATCCAAACCATCTCATCCTGTATATTTACTCTTGGTATCTGATTCGTCGTGTACCATCTCGGATCCTCCTGTTGGGCGTTGCCGGATTCGACCCATCGACTTGTGTGCCGGGCAAGCATGCTTGGAGGCTCCAGACCCTGTGCGAACCGTGGTTGTAGCCTCCCATTTGGACAAGAGTGCCGTTGGTATCGAACTGGGCGGAGGAGCACCAGGGGTCCGTCCGGATTCCATCCAGCGGGCGCACTGTGTTGGTATCTGCGTTAAACATTTTTTGCTGACAGTATGATGCCTTTGCGTTAAATATTTTTGAAGACTCTGTTTTATAATTGTGGTAGCGTTTTGTTTGTATAAAATTGTTTGGACGCTGCCCATACCTCTGCTCCCATACGTAGCCATATCGAGGACAATGACAGTATGCAATGAGGTGGAGAATTTTCCTTGTGGCACGAATTGGTTTGGGTTTCGTTAAACATTTTGTGCAGGTGTTTCTACGGTAAGCAACAGGCCAACAAATTCGTGATCTGTCCAAGCTATGGAAGCCGAATCTGTTCTCTGAAGTTCTCGAGTTAATATTTCTCAAGGCATCATATCCCTATGAAGCGGCAGTCTTTTTGGAAATTATTTTTGGGTTTTTCGCATACAGGTGGATTTTTGCTAATCTATTCCTGCAGATTCAAAACAAGTGCTGGACACGTAATTCAGGTGTTGGTACGTTCTACACAAGGAGAATTTCAAGTTGTATGATTAAGAACCTTTGTTGGCATTCTGATAGGTCCCTTAACCTTTAGACGTTTATCTTTTGCACCACGCACAAGATCAACACAAACTTTTTCAAGATTCTTTACATTTTTAGAAGACAAAGTAATCCTGATCCGGTGCAATTCTTCCTGAGGGTCCTCAAGTCTAGCCTTCGTGGGCGTTCTGCTGTTGAAGACATTAAACTACCACAGTCATTTCCAGATTTGATGTTGGGCATGTACACTTGCAATAGTTGAGTTCTGGGCTTGCAAGGCTCAATCACCATGACCGTATAGAGGCTGTGGGTCATTTTCTGCTTGTTGGGCGTAATATTTGTCTACAAGGAAGTCGATATCAGTGATATATGGACCACATTTCTTGTCCTGCTAAGCGTGGGTACAGAGGGAATGTTTCTGCTTCAATGGAACGAGTCAGCACAGAAGATAACTGTGACAAATCCCTGCATATTACCCTAAATTTCATGAGTTTTCCTAGTTGTTATGCGTGTATTTAGTGCTCCTTTAGAGGTTGTAACTGGTTAATAAATATTATAGTTGGGAACTTGTATGGCTGAAAGTCATGTGGAGAACTTGCTAAAATTACTGAAGAATATCTTGTTGCTTACATACTAGATATCTACTACATTTCTTTGGGGACAGTGATGATATGATTAAAGGGCTGCAGCAGGTTCCAGGTTCTTATTTTGTACTGTAAACTCTTATTTGTAAGTTCATAAATCAGTAGAGATGCATGGCTAGTATCTTCTGTGTTGTTTCCAGTGAGTAAATTACTCTAGTGACTAATGTAATGTGCTTAGCGGTGATTTAATTTAATGGTGAAATCATTGAATATATCATATTGCTGATTGAGAGGTTTCTGGAGGCATTATACTCTCACTGTGCATCTCAATTTGGAGTAAAACTCAATAAATATACTTACAGTTGTCTATCATCAAAGTGTTTAACTAAACTCCTCACTGAAAAATTCCATCATACTAAAAAAAACTCAGAGCTATTTTGGAACTTTTCCAAGAGGAATTTCACAGTAGGCCAAGGAGCCACTGATTATATGTTCCAAAATTAATAGTAGACTTATCATTTCAAAGGGGTCGAGTAGCACTTGTTAGTGGTGCTAACTCTAGACAAAGAGGAGCCTATTTCAAAAGGTTTAGTTGGTTGTAGCTTATCCAAAGAGGAAAAGTTGGTTTAAAAGCATCTTCAAATCAAGTTCTATCAGTTGGTGTTCTAGGTGTCAAAAAGAAGACAAAATTCAGAAAATAGGGTGATTGTTATATGCATACTTCCGATTTGGACACTTCCTTAGGACCGTGCCTATGGATACCTGTAGCATCTTATCTTAAAGGAGCTGAGTTGGTTTCAGAGACATTTGCAGATCAGTCATAATTCCCTGTTGTGTGTTGAGGACGAATTTCCGGGAACAAACTTATCCTTATTACTGTGCAAACTCGCGATTGTTCCAGGTTCCTTTATCAATACAACACTTCTTTGCCTTGCGTCCTTGATTCATTTGCTACACATTTATAAAGGACATCGATGTGCACTGTGAGTGGGTACTTTTTTGCATTGAATAGTAGTTGTGATCAGTTTTTTAAGGTGTAAATCTGACATTGAAGAAAAAATGGCCAGAATCAGTGAAGTACTAAAGTTCCTCAAAACTTTGATATTGTCTACTAATCATGATACATTAAAAGTCAGCAAAGTTTCTTTCACAGACATTTAGGTTTGTCTACAAAATGCACAAGAGAAAATTGATTTTTTGCAGCTCGAAGCTCAGTTACAGCAAGAAGAACTAAAACAGAGGAGTCATTATGAACATGTTTATGTTCAGAGCATTGAGACTACAACCCATCAGAAGCAAGTCAATAATGTTACAGTTAGTTCAGATTTAGTACCCAATAAAGCAGCAGTTGTACATGCAGATGCAGAAACTCAGTCTGCACTTCCCAAGCCCATCATCAGACCTTGGGAACAGCTTGTCCACAACGAGCACAGAACTGGTCTTGGATATGACAAGGACTTGTCCTTTCATATTCCAGACTACGCCAAGCCCATTCAGTTTCATAGTGTTGGATTCATTCATGACAATTCACCTGCTCCTCATGAAAGTTCACCTCCAGCTGTTCCAGACTCTGCCCCTCTTCCACAGCAGCAACAACAACAACAACAGACTGTAAAATGCCAACACTGTGACCGAGTTAGCCATTTGAAATATCACTATTTTGATCTTCATCCATGTAAACACTGTCATAAAACCACTCATTCTTCAAACCAATGTTGCACGAAGCGGGAGCGAAGCGGAAGCGCGAAGCGGAAGCGCGGAAGCATCATTTTCCAAAAATCTAGGAGGCGAAGCGTCCGCGGAAGCGTCTGCTATATATATATATATTTTTTATATTTTTTTGCATTTATACTCAAAACAAACATCCCAAAT
>APFE031725659.1:293-16328 GCA_000404065.3 Pinus taeda | reverse complement strand
ATTAATATATTTGTGAAAATATAGTAAATCAATAATATCCCATCAACTTAAATATAAGTATTTAAAAAATTAAATATTATTCCATATTAAATTATAAAACACACTTCTATCGTACAATGTTATCGTGCAATTTAATTAATTATAATCTTATATTTACATTTAATATCTGAAGTGTGTACATCATGCAATTAGCGTTCCTTTCAACTATTATCTCAAAAGTAAATTCAATTAGACAAAATCCTCTATTTAGTAATATATAATTCCATATATCTTACCAACGTACATTAAGCTGCATAGGTCATGCTAATAATCCAAATTAAATGTCGACATAAGTTGAACTATTTAATAAATTTTAAATAAAATATTAATTAATAGTTAATAATTATTATATTTACTTTTTTATTTCAATAATATTAAAATATAATTTTTTATTTAGAAATATTAAAAGCTTTCACACCAGGTTAATATTGTAATATAAATATTATAATAACTTTGCCTATCTTTGTTAGGTTTTCCTTCTGTTATTTCTTTTAATATTCCATTTTCCTTAAATTTCTACATTTATATATAATTTTATATTTAAATTCTTAAGAAATAAAAAATTAAAAATTTAATTTTAAAATTGTTTAATTATATTAATATGATTTAAAATGTCATAATATAATGTTTTGAGTTTTAAGAAAGAAAACAAACCGGTTATTTTTAATTTTTTTTATTGTTAAAAAATGATATAAATTCTTCATAATTATAATAATTTAGTCGTTTTGTGTTGAAATAAAAAATAAAAAACCAAAAGGTAAAATCATGGTAAGACTAATTGATAATAAGATTAAGGTGGAGTGAGTTAAGAACAATTTAGATGATTACAAGTCTTTAATCTTTTAGCTTTGCTTGACACCTCCTAGGTTAGTTCATCTCCAATGATGATCAAATTGGAGGTAGTTCCATGCTAATCAAGAGTGTTGATGACCTCCGTCATTTTTGCCTCTTTAGCTAGTTCCCAATCAGAGATCTTGAAACTAAGTCTAAAGAAAACCCTACACAATACTACAAACTTAGATTTCAATCGTATTAATTAGTCCAATATTTCTAGTTCATGATGCCCCATTATTCTCCAATGTGATAGTAACCAAAGTCTTGGCTAGTTGATAATCCATAGCAAAAAACATATATGTGTGTCGAGACCCAGAAAACCCAGAATTTGAGACCCACCCCTGAAATTCAACTATGATTTGTTCTTTGGGGTTTTGTAGGTGCCTTTAACTAATTAGACCTATCAAACCTTAAACCTTTTTTGGATGTGTTGTGGTGACACATCTTCGTTGAAATGGTGTTGGGTTTGCACTACAACCCTTTATGTGCATGTACATTGAGAATGAGGCATTACTCACCTATTAGGTAGAGCCTTAGCTTTCCCCTTGCACATAAAACTTTAACAACTAGATTATGGGATCTCAAATGGTCCCTTATTTGCCATAACTAAGGTTAACACTGAGGACATATGAACAAAACTCTAACCCACTCAAATCCATAATCAACTCACCACTAACAAAATTGGGACAACTTAGAAGCCATCACCAAACCATAATAGGAGATGAAGACTACCTAGTCAACACTTGTCAAAAGGAATAGAAATAAAGGAAAATGTCAAGTAGCCCACTACACCACAAAAACCCCTAAACTAACACTTGGAAAGAACCAATAATCTATAAACACGAGTTGAAACCTACATACTTTAGACTACCCTACAACAAATGATAGAGAGTGAAATAGAGACCCAAATACTAACAAGAGCATTAGCTAAGTCAAGCTAGAACACATGAAAACAAAAAGCAAGTGAATGTTATACAAAGTTAGAGGAGCAATGAAGAATACAATCCATTCTACCCAACCAAACCAAGTTCTTGGAGGGCTAGGTCCTATAAAACCATTGTGAAAAATCAACTCACTAAACCACCTTTGATTAAAAACACCCACATCCATAATATCCCACTCCTACAACAAACCGAAATTAATCTCACCTATCAAACTATTGATGCCAAAGCCATCACAAGGGCATACCCCTAAACCTCCTATATGTATTTCACATTGTTCATCACCTAGCGCAAAGCAATATCATCATCCCATAACTTACCATAATTGCTTATGTACACACTTAGAACTCACCGAGGAGAGGTACAAGGGCGAGAGGTAGATGTCAAGCTTTTGTCCTCCATCTAGTGGAAGTGTTTAAAACCACCATTGTCTCTAGATCTAGGGGTAGGGGGGGTTAGTTTATATGAGTTTGATAAAACTTAAAATTTACAATTTATGAAGATATAAATACATAAAAAATCAATTTCATTTTTATTAGGATATTTATATTTATGTTGTATATAAATATCACATTTATAATATTTTTATAAATGTTTGGGAAGAATGATTATTATCCTCCTTACTTGGATACAATTCCCATTAGTGACATGTTGAGTGTATTGTTGTAATGAATTTGAGCCCTATTATTCACGAGCCTTACTTTTCAACAAAAAAAAAACATCCTTCATTATATATAAAGAGGAGTTTACATATATCACAAAGATCAGTAGATATAACTGCTTATGCCCCATGAAACATAAAAGGGCCCTGAAATAAAAAAGGGAACCAACATAAAGATGCCCTTCCATTCTGCAACATATACCAGAATAATCCAAAATAGACCAAGAGGATCCAACAGGACTAGAGGAGCCCCTTCATGCAAATCCTAAACAAAAGCCTAACAAGAGAAATGCAAGCCAACATGGCAAGATGACAATAAGAAAACACCAACAGAAAACAAAAAATGCCACACTTCGGAAGCTAGAAAAAAAGGAAATAAAGCATAGCAAAAGGGAACTCGATCAGGGCTATAGCCTAGATGATCCTGAATCACATATAGAACCATTTTACAGGACTTCGTAATGCATTAACCCAGGTTGTCGAGAAATCCCACACTTGGATAGGGCATTTGCCTCTAAATTCTGCTCTCGATAAATATGTTGGAAGGAAATGTCATGAAAGGAAGGCAACAAGGACTTGTTGTTATCCATCCAATGATATAAGGTAGGCACCTCTAGAGAGATTCACCCCTACCCACTCTCTAACCGATTTTGAATCGCCAACAACCAATATCTTCTCTATGGCAAGCCAAGCAGTGCACTGGAGGACCCCCACAAAGTCACCACCTCACGAGCCTTGTACCCATAAAGAGTATATGGGAAGTAGTTGGGGATTTTCCTCAGACAATGTAACCTAGGAAAAAAATTTATAACATTTATGTAGATAAATTTAATCTCTCTTTTGAATATCTATATACTATACTTGGATAAGAGTCCATCTTTCTCACATAGAAGGATAGGTTAACTATTCAAAGGCATTTGACATGAGTGGAGGCCTACCCTTATAGAGCACTAATAAATTATTTTAAGTGGCATGGTTTTTCTTGAATAACACTAATAAATCACCATACATTCATTGCGCCCAGAGGCGCTCTACAACCCAGTATAGAGTAGATGTGTATGTGTAATGTACCCAGTATAGAGTAGATGTGTATGTGTAATGTAAGTATGTAAACAATTATAAATGTCGGCTTAGTTAAAAAATAATAATAATAATAATAAAAGTAAAAAGTATGGGGATGAGTGAAAAAATCTAGAGGTTGGCTCAATTAATAATAAAAATCTAAAGTAGCAAAAATAATAAAATTTAATTTGTTATATTTTGATTTTGTCATTAACTTGTGAATAGGTTTTGTTGCAATACCATGAGCCAATACCATGGCTTATAAACACCTCAAGGCAAAAAACCATAACTTATTTCACAACCAAAATATTTTATAACAATATGACAAGATTCTTAATCATGGATATTCACCCCCACTTTACAGTGGGCTTTGTTAAAATACCATGGGTCAATACTATGACTTATCAATACCACATGCCCAAAAAAACATAACTTATTTCACAATCAAAATATTTTATAACAATATGAAAATATTCTTAACCATGAATATTCATCCTCACTTTACCATGTATATTCTTAACTTGTAAATAGACTTTGTTACAATACCATGGGCCAATACAATGGCTTATCAATACCACATGCCCAAAAAACATAACTTGTTTCACAATCAAAATATTTTATAACAATATGACATGATTCTTAATCATGGATATTCACCCCCCCTTTGTCATTGATATTATGAACTTGTGAACAAGCTTTCTTACAATAACATGGGCTAATACCATGGCTTATCAATACCAAAATAATATCTTATTTCGCAATCTAAATATTTTATAACAATATGACAAGATTCTTAACCAGCCATATTCATCCCCACTTTACCATGGATAATATTAACTTGTAAATAGGCTTTGTTACAATACCATGGGTCAATCTCATGGATTATCAATACCACGTGCCCAAAAACCATAACTTATTTCACAATAAAAATATTTTATTTTATTTTATTTTAATTTTATAACATTTTTATTGAAGCTAATAGGAAAAGGGTTATAATTAGTTTTGAGATATATATAAACCCTCTATCCTCACCACTACTAAAAATATTCCCATATAAATTAACCTAAGGTTTTAAGAAAATTAAAAATGAGAATACTTTTATATTTAAAGTTCTAAAATTTATATAATACAAATATTAGTAAGAACCAACTCAAGTCTATCTTAACTAAGGATCCAAGAGATGACAGAAAGCAAAGTAAAGGGAAGAGAGGGGGAGGGAAAAAGAGGGAGGTAGATAGTGACAAAGCTAGAGGGTGGAGAGAGAGTGAGAGAAAGAGAGAGTGAGAGAGTGATGGGGGGACATAGAGAGAGGGAGGTGGGAGAGAGTGGTAGGAAGAGAGAGAGGGAACAAAGACATAAGGAGACAGAGGTGGAGAGAGAGAGGGAGTGAAAAGGGATTAGATGGATAGAGAGAGGGAGAGAAGAGAGGAGGGAAGAGAGAGAATAAGTGTGGAGAAAGATAGGGAGAGAAGGGAAAGAGAGAGAGAGGGAGACATAGAGATGGAGGGGAGAGAGAGAGAGAGAGTGATGGGGGGGAGATAAAGGGAGGTGGGAGAGAAAGGGAGAGAGAGATGAGGTTGGAGGGGGACAGAGAGGGAGGAAGAAGAAAGACATAAAGGGAGAAAGGTAGAGAGAGAGGGATTGAAAGGGAGCGATGGAGAGAGAGCGAGGGAGAGAGTATAGATGGAAGAAGAAAGACATAAAGGGAGAAAGGAAGAGAGAGAGGGATTGACAAGGGAGCGATGGAGAGAGAGCGAGGGAGAGAGGATAGATAGAGGGCAGAGAGAGATACAGAGAGGAACAGGAGGGGAGAGAGGAGAGATAGAGGGAAGAGAGAGAGGTAGAGAGGAAGAGGGAGGGAGAGAGAGAGAGACATATATATAGAGAGAGTATGTATGTTTGGGGGGTGAGATAGAGCGATGGAATAAGAAAGAGACACATGGATACAAGTATAGATATTGTATAGTATTATATAACCAACGTAGATCCATCTTAACCTGGATATATCAAGCCTCGAGAAGGATCAAATCTCTTGAGGTGCAAACGTATCCTCAAGTTTTACACTAAAAAAAAAGTTTATAGATCGAGAGATTGGATCCCTCTCAGCACTTATAAATCCAGAGTAAGGTAGATCTAAACTAATAATATTAACTATTGACTAAATATATAATGTATATATATATATAAAATAATTATATATTATAAGACATGTCCGTACTATACCATCTTATTGGATTATAAAAACATTTACCCGAAATTAATAAATAGTATATCATCAACCATGACATTAATTTATGTAATATAATTATATATGTTATAATATTAATAGAATAACTAGGTAACCCGGGTGGTTAATCGACACATGTACTAAGATCCATATAATTTTGAACAATATTTATCTGCCACGTCAGCATAGCATAGCATTTTCTTTTTAGTGAAACACGTAATGGGGAGTCGGTGGAGATGCCGCCACATGTATGGATCATGGACGTCACTCTCAATGTTTAAGGTGACATTATCTATTTAACTATACAATTTTTAACGATATTCCGATATATTAGGGGGTACCCACTAGTCTCATTGGTAAATATAATATTATTCATTGATCTTAAATGAATTTAACTTTCACAGGTTATTATCAACCATTCAACCAATATTATAAAATATTATAAAATTAAAAAAATAAATTACGGGCTATTACATCAAAGTCAACGATGCCAAAGGGGTATATATTACTTTAGTTGGAACAACCTTGTTATTAGGATTCCCTTTCTGTTGAATAAGTTATTTCAACTTTTTGACGTGTATTATTTCAACAAAACGTGTAGCCTTTAGGAAGGGAATAATTTACTCATAATCACGATATCATTATTATAATCAACTTCATTTATTTCTTAATCAAGGAAAAAAGAGAATGAAAATTATATGGATAAATTTTTGCCACGTTATATGTTTACTACTTTTGTGGTACAATTACTTTGTCACATGGTAATAAGCTTTAAAATGGTCAAAATTTGGAGTTTTCATGGATCTCTTTCATATCCATCAAAGGTTTTAGTACAATTCAAAGTTTTCATGTCGTACACTTGTGTATGAAAATCCTTATAATACTCACATAAAATTCATGCAACTTCTTAATAATATTTATCATCTTGTGTATATATATTTCGCTCATTTTTTATTATATTTATTGGTTTTTTTCACTTTTGTTCACTTTAAATATATTTATTCGTTTTTTTCACTTCAAGCATTTTTTTTACAAGGAGGATTTGAACTCTAGACTTTGGGGACCAACATCCTTGCTTGCACGACTATCACTAGTTGGGATGTCTCATCTGGCTTTTTTTAATCTTTTTGTATATTTTCATTATTCACTTTTCTTTACTTTTGATTACGTTTGCTTGCTTTTGTTCACTTTGAGTACATTGTTCACCCAAGGAGGACTTGAACCCAGGACCTCAGGGGACCAATGTCCTTGCTCGCATGACCATCACCAATTGGAATGCCTCACCCGAGCATCTAACAAACTGAATAAGCCATATCTCGTAAAGAACCTTTAGTGTAAGCTCATCTACTATTCAATTCATCTCTCTTTTAAGAATTAAATTAGTCACATATGACATCAATTTATCATTCTTAAAGTTTCGTCATTCAAGTTGTACTACTCTTTGTACTTTTGTACTTTCTTTAAGAGGTTTCAAATACCCATGTTTTTTTCCAATGAAATTTGTGTAATCCAAGATACAAGAAGTAGGTAATAATATACCTTCCTAAGGAGTAGGATGAATGCTTAAAGTAAAATCTTTATTTCTTGTTTTATAGTAATGATTGCCCCTACACCAAATATTAAACAATGTGAAGAAATTGGTATTTTCTTCCCAGTCACAAAGCCAAGATTTAAATGTCAAAGTGGAATTTGCAACCTCATGAACTTATCCCCATAGTAACGCTAGAGAATGTGACTAGAATCTAAGAGGCAATATATTGACCATGATAAGGGATGGCATATGCTGGGGAAGTCTTTACAATCTTGGAGGAAATATAATAGGTTATTATGCTTGGGTCTTGGGAATATTTTGAATAATTTGGTTGAGGCATGTTCATTGTGTTGTGGTTTTTCTATAGTTAAGGAGAAAGGTTTTTGGTCCTTATTAATTTATCGAGATTTAAGGTTGATCATAAAAGCAAAGATTGGCCAATCCAATCCAAATCATTTCTTTTTTGTTAAAGCAAGAGTCGATCCTTCTATTATCTTATCACTAAAAATATGTTACATGAAATACATCGTGCCCAGGGAGGAAGTGGGCTGAAAAAGAAAGTAAATATTCCGACTTAGGGAAGAAAGACAACATCTCGAGAAAACTGACCTAGGACCTACGAAAAAACCAAACTCATGGTCTCCACCATGCGAGAGCAAAACAAAACGAGAACTCGAAAGATTGATAAACTGACCCCAAGAGGGGAATAGAGACCTTATCAAAAAGATTTTGGGTCCACTATGGTTCACCCAGACCCAATAACCTGCTCATTGAACCTAAGCCATTGATCTGCAGCTCCAAGATCCAACGGTTGAGGGAGATATCGTGCAAAGAAGAAGCAGGGGGAATACCTGCCCAATGATCACCCGGACCCACAAACTTGTTCCTCGAATCTACGCTGTTGATCTACAGCTCCATAATCCCATGACTAAGGGAAATATCGGGCAGAGAAGAAGCAGTAGGAATACCCGCCCGATGTGGGCAGTATTCTCTCTCCTCTGAGTGCCACGTGTTGACCACTGAGTGGCATCGCATACATTTCTAGGAAACCACTTCGGGTTTTGAGGGCGCCCGATAACCCAAAAACTGCTTTGCCACCCGATAATGCAAAACCGCGGAAACTCTGCACCTACTGCCATCTAATCATCTGAGCCACCTATTAGGAAGGATTGACACAAAATTCTAGCTGCCCGCTCACTAACCGAGCTCCGAGCAGCACCAGTGAGCTGGCTATCTATGGTGTTTCTCCGCGAGACCCAAGGATGCTTAATCTCAGGTTGATTTTCTATCAAACCCTTGTCATCCATTGATGAAAGGTTAATTGTTAGATACCCTGCCTATGCTGATACTGCTCCTTGTCTGCGTGGGCCAGAGTGTAACAACCCTCCCGTAGTTGACCTACAGGTACCGACTCCCACAAGCAGCATCTGTTGTCTCTTATGCATCTCACCCCTTCATTGGCTAGCCAGGCTGCTACTCTGTTGGTATCTCTACGCACATGAACAAAACTGAGAGTTCTTAGAATTCTTAGGTGTGATTGAATTCGGTGATAGACCTACAAAAGTCTCCAGTGCCTTGAGACTTTGTCTGGTACAGTACCCGAGCCTAGCCGCTTGACCGAATTAATTATTAATTTCGAGTCAGCCTCGATGATAGTGTTATGTAAATTGTACTTTATCAGAATTTCCAAGCATTGCTCCATGGCCATGAGTTCAGCCATATTGTTGGTGGCCCTCCCCAGGTGACTGTGAAAGATGACTTTAATGTTGCCCTCTTCATCTCTGATGACTCCTCCATAACCAGCATCCCCATGGTTACCTTTTGAGGCACCATTTATATGGAATTTTAAAAAGCCATGTGGAGGGGTTTGCCAGAAAACCTTTCCTTCTGAAATGTGCTTTGTTGACTTATTTAAGCCCTTAGGGCATGTGACTGTAGTCCCAACAGTTCCAGAATTTGAGCATCTCAGTGACCCCAGGGCTTTTCAGGGGAATGCTTCCAGAGGGCATTTACAGTTTCTTTGAGCTATTTTAGAATTTGTGCTGTGATGCTTTGAGCTGAGCTGGATTTGTCTTTGAAGATCCTGTTGTTATGTTCTTTCCAGACATTCCAGATCAAGAATCCTGGAATCAGAGCCCAGGCTGTATTTACTGTCTCATTGTCTGAGAAGTCCTTCCTCCAGTTCTTCAAAGTATCATTGATGTCATTTTCATTCCTGTCTGTTTGATTGAAGATATCTGCTACCCAATTCCATAAGATTGAGGTGAAGGAGTAAAGGTTGAGAAGATGATTCATAGTTTCTTCCTGCATGCCACATAATTGGCATCTTGATGGACCAGCAAAACCTCTCTTTCTGAGATTCTCCCAAGTTAGAATCTTTTCGTGCTGAACTAGCCTCCTGAACAGTTTGATCTTCGTCCAGTGTGGGTTGTTCCATAGGTCTTTCCAAGTCTTGTCAGTGCTTGGGAAGTTAAGTCATGTGGCTATTCTTTTGGCTTCTTTGAGGTTGAAGATACCCTCGTTATTGCTACCCCATCTTAGCAGATCATTTGAGGTTGAGGTCAAAATTTGTCTCTTTTCCAGAATGGCTTCCAGAGCTTTAGCTTGGGCCTTCAACGAGGTCTCATCACTATAATCTGGTAGCTTCCAAATTCTCCATTTACCATTGTCCCTTGACTGATCCCAATAGTCACTTACTTTTTTCAGTCCTTTGTTGATTGTGTCATTTTGGATGATATCTAGTTCCTCTCTACCCAAGTTATTTTCCTGCTGCCAGTTGTCCTCCCAAAACTAGGCAAGATTTCCATTTCTGATCTCCCAAAAAATGTGTTTCTAAGCTAAAGCTCTATTCTCCCATGCCTTGTTCCAAATATGAGAACCTCTAATGTGTCTTGTCATTCTTATGTGGTCCGTTTCTTGCCAATCCATAGCATATTTTTGTTTCCAGATTTTAGCCCAGGGGTTTCTTATTTCCTTTACCCATCTCCACCAAAGTTTTGCCCCCAAAATTTTTCTTAGAGTATCCGGGTCCTGGAGAACCAAACTACCATGGGATTTGGGTTTGCAGAGCTTTTCCCAAGCGAATAGAGCCCATTTCTTTTTCTCTTCCCCTTTTCCCCAAAGAAAATCCCTTTGGATATTCCTAATTTGTTGTAAGACTCTTATTGGTGCCGGAAGGGCTGATAACATGTAGATTGGGATGGTTTGAAGTACTTCCTTAGTGAGGACTAGCCTCCCTGCTAAATTCAAGGATCTGCTTGTCCACTTGCTGACTTTGTCCTTCAATTTGTTTGTTACAGATTCCCAGATGTCCTTGCTCAGCGGTTTGTCTGTGAGGGGTATTCCCAGATATTTTGAAGGCAGAAGCTCTCTTTGAAATCCTAGGATTCTGGAGAAATTTCTTTGAATTGAAATATCAATATTGAAAAAGAAAACTTTAGATTTTGTGAGGCTTACCTCAATACTAGCAACCAGTGCAAACTCATGCAGGATTTGTTTGAAAGCTTTGGCTTCCTTGACTGTGGGTGTGCCCTGTAGCATAGTGTCATCCACAAATTGTTGATGGGTCAGAGTATCCCCATTCTGAGTGAGTCTAAGTCCCTGTATTCTTCCTTCCTCCTTGTCTGAAGTGGTTGCTCTGCCCAATCCTTCCATCATGAGAATGAAGAGGAAAGGGGAGAGAGGATCACCTTGCCTGAGACGTCTTGATGGCCTGAAGGTTATGGAAGGGGAACCATTAAGAATAATAGAACAACTGGCAGTGGTAACAAGAGCAATGACCCATCTTATCCAGTTGTAGTCAAAGCCATATGCTTTAAGAACTTCCCTGATGTAAGACCAACTTAGTTTATCATAAGCTTTCGCTATGTCCAGTTGTATTATCATGCCTGCTTGCTTATTGGTCTTGAGGGAATGCACCACTTCATGAGCTTGAATGATATTATTGAGAATTTGCCTGCCTTCCACGTATCTAGTCTGTTCCTCCGACACAAGTGTTGGAAGAAGGGGTTTGAATCTATTGGCAATTACTTTGGACATGATTTTGTACACCACGTTGCATAAAGCTATGGGTCTGACTGTCTGGAGTAACAAATTTTTCCTCCACAACATCCAGAATGTCATTTTTGACTATTTCCCAGCATGTTTTGAAGAAGTCAACATTGAAACCATCTAGGCCCGGAGCTTTCCCATTATGCATCTTGTTGATTACTTCATTGACCTCTCCCTCTGTCACTGGCCTATTGAGATTATAATTGTCTTCCCTGGTTACCAGTTTTGGAATATGCCGAGTGAATCTTTTAGTGAATTGAGATCGGTCAGCCATGGTCTCCTTTGCAATACTTTGAAAATGTTGAACCAGTACAACTTCCATTTCCTTATGAGTATCTTGTTTTATCCCTTGGGGATCTATAAGTTTTGTGATCCTGTTATGAGCCTTGTGTGCCATGTTAGACTTGTGGAAGAACCTAGTGTTTCCCTCCCCTTCCTTAATCCATTGCACTCTGGATTTCTGTCTCCAGAAGATTTCCTCTTGCTGGCATCTGTTATCCCATTCTTTTTGAAGTGAGTCCACTTGCATTTTCCTTTCCTCTATGAAGCCTTCTGTGATAAGAATTTGGTTAATTTCCTGTAATTTCTTTTCCACTTCTCCTTTGGCTTTAAAGATGTTGACAAACTCTTTTTTGTTCTATTCTTTAAGCTTTCTCTTGATGTGTTTGAGTCTATGATGTAGGAGGAACATTTCTATACCTTGGGTGGGTATTTCTTTAGTCCACCAATTTCCAATGTTAGTGATGAAATCAGGGTGAGTGAGCCAGACATTTTCAAACCTGAAGGGTCTATTCCTCGAGGTTCCTATAAAGGAAGCTTCTAGTTGGATGGGCCAGTGGTCTGAGCCTGCAAAAGGGAGTATGAAAGCTGTCATGATACGACTGGTGAGAAGGAGATCCTCCGAGATTATGAATCTGTCTAATCTTGAGGCTACTTGGGAAGTTCCCCATCTTTTGTTGTTCCATGTGAAAATGCCATTTATTGTATCCATATCCACCAGTCTCATATTGTTAAGGAAGTTTGAAGGTTATTGAGTCTCTACCAAGTGTTCTGGTTCCTCCTTTTTTCTCTGTGAGAGATTTGGTCATATTGAAGTTCCCCCCCAGAATCCAGGGCATTGCAGGGTGTCTTTCTCTTAGTTCCTCCAGGGAAGTGAGGAGCCTGAGTTTATCTTCCATTAGTTGAGGACCATAGACATTAGTGATCATGTAACAATCCTTGTCCCCCATAGGTTGGATAACCAATGAAAGGTGGTTTCTGGATGCCTCAACATCCAGGATCCCAAATTTTTGAGGATTCCATAGAGTGAGAATTCCTCCAACTAATTTATATGCTTTGACTTCTAGATACTCATACTTAATTAGCCATTTTCTATGCTTATCTCTAATTTTATCTACTGAGCATTTTGTTTCCTGTATAAACACCATATCTGGTTTTTCTTTTTTTATTCTGTTACTGAGATTCTTGGTTTTGTTTTACTCTCTAGTCCTCTAATGTTCCAGGTTGTAAGCTTCATAATGATGGGTTTGTAAAGGAGTAACTGGTGAGATCTTTCATCTTACCTGAATTAATCATGAGTTTTCCACACTCTGTCAACAGTTCATTCTGTCTCTTCCTTCCTCTTTTCTTGCCTAGGTTTTTGTTGGAGTGTCCTGATATTATCCTCATTGATTTAACCTCTTTGTTCTCATGGCTGCCATGGCTCATTTTGACTCCTACAACCTTTGTGTGAGACCTATTGAGGAATAGTTGTTGTACTCTATAAAACTCCTCTTGTGGTAGAGAGTCAATACCTTTGTTGATTCCCTGCTCTAAAAACTTTTCTAGTTTAAGGTTCTCCCTCTCAAGGATCTCCTGTAGGTCTTGGTCCTCCGTACCTACTTCGCTTGGGATCATCTCATGGTCCCTTCCAAGTTCCATAGTGCTTGGTGCGTTCCCCTTTTGTTCATTGTGTTCCTATATGATTTCCATGCTGTCCTCTTTTTCCTTCTCTCTTTAATAGTCCTCTGGGTTCTTGTGTATTGCATTTTCTTCTCCTTCTTCTAAAATTTCAAAACGGTTGTGACTTGATAACTTGCTTTTACTAGGTTTCTTCTGAGACTCTTTTGTCCTACCTTTCCCTCTACCTCCCACTTTGGTGAAACCTTCGGGGTCTTTTCCTTTGTTGGTTTTTGGGTGTTCCTCCTTTTTGTTTAGTGGGCAGTCTCTGAAGAGTTGTCCATGTTCATGACATTTATGGCATCTAAATGGGATGTGTTCATAGTCAACTTCCTGTACCCATTCCTCGTCATAAAATTCTAGGATGAATTCATCCGAGAGTGCTCCTGATAAGTCCATCTCTACATATATGCAAGCAAAGGAGGTATATTTCCCTCGTAGAGTCGCCTTTGATATCTTTATAAAATGCCCTAATTTGTTACCTATAGCTTTTAAAGATTCCGACATCCAATAATCTAAAGGTAATTAGTATAATCTAATCCATATCGGGACCGATGTGAATGTTTCTCGCTCCGGAACAAAGTTCATCACCCAAGGTTGCATGTAAAGGCCTACAACAACATAAAAGTAGGGTCCTCCTTTGAAAACTCTGTCTTTGTCCTCTAGGTTAGTGAAAACCACTGTGAAGAAACCCTTGGAGCCTAGATGTAGATTTATTTCTCCCTTCGGTTTCCAATTGTTTCTTATCCATGTGTTCAACGGTTTCTCTATGGGCCATATTCCCATGAACTTACAAATGATCACATAAGTTTCCATGTGATCTCTGTGCACCTGTAGTGCAGGATCATTTAAGACCACCCGGGATTTAATATTGGCCTTGGTCTTGCAGGGTCCTGTCATAGACATTTTCTCAGTTCTTTGACTACTATCACTGGGATTCGTTTCCCTCCTAGTTTCCTTGTGGGTCCCTTCCATTTCATGGGAATTGCTACTGCCCTGCTTGTGAGTGCCCATTGTCTTTGTCTCTATCTTCGTTGTTTTCCAAAAATTGTTCAGACTCACCTCTTTGCTTCTATTTGAAACCACATTATTGTAGGAGGGAGTGGAGCTCCCTCCTCCAAGCCCCTTCATTGTTTACCAGCTCGTTTCTGTCACCCCGTGTTCAAAACCCTAGTGCTTCAGGTAACCTCACATTTTTCTCCCCTTAATTATCGATAGTAAAGTATCTCCTCGGCATCAGTCCTCCCCATTCCCTTGATTTTCATGTGTAAAGGTACTTAATCCAATCCAAATCATTAAGCTAAGGTAGCCTTTGAATTTATCCTTGGAACATTATTAAAAAGTGGGGTTATAGACTTCCCCTAAATTCAAGGTCAAGTAGTTATTAATGTGCACAGCAATCAATATGAATTTTTCAATGCAAACAAGATAACCAAGCCTTGGAAAACACAGTTTTAGGAGTTCCATTCATTATGCCCTCATGTGAAATTACATTTGGCTCATGGGTATTCAATTTTATTTGATGTATTGGTTTAGGAAATGTAATAGTATGACCGAGTTGGTTTCTTTGTAGTGGAAAAATTTAGGTTGGTTTATGGCTCTATGTTTGCTAATTTATGGTTTATGAGGGTGTTCTAGTGCTCTTTGTTTGGTTTGTCTCCCCTGCATCTCCAAGTGCCTTCAAGAGGAAATCTCCTCCTCTCCTTATTCCTTCCCTTCTAACTCTTTAAGCACCTATGACATACATGTATAAAGACAAAAGTTAGGTGTTCAAGTAGGCTTCGATGCATATTAAAATGAGAAATCTTAGTGGGAAGTGTTCATGGCTCAAGGAAAATACCCTTGTCAATGTTGGGTCCTTTGTTTTTTGGAGAATTTTGAAGAATATGATTGAAGAATAGCTGCGGAGAAGAAATGGCTAGATTGGCCAGAAGCAGCCACCAGAAATCGGGAAGGGGAAAAGAATTGAAGAATCAATTATGTTGGAATTTGTGAAGTCGTGAAAGAAGGGCGCGCGAGCTAGATTTCGAATGTATCAAAGCTAATAAGGACAAAAGCACTAGAACTCATCAAAGTGGAACCGATAGAGATTGGGATCAAGGAAGTTGCATGTTAGACCAGATCAAGCGAGCAAGATCTACAAAAAGGGCCAAAAGATGAACAAATTGGGTTGTTTTTGGTTGTTATTTATTAGTTGTTAGATGAAGATTGAGATGTGGTTACTGGAAGAGTCGAAGTTCTATTAGATCTACATTGTGTAATAATTCGTTAGATTCTCAATCTTTCTTTCTTTGAATTTATGTTATGTTTATGTAATGAAATGTAGTCCACATCATTAATATCTCACAGTATGTGCGAGCTTCTGGGGTAATGATTTGGCCTATGAATAAAGGAGTTGTTGTGGGAAAGAATTGTAAATATATGGTGTAGAAATTTTGAATAATATGACACTTATTCATAGAGATTATCCTGATTATACACTATTTGCGGAATCATGCATAATACATAACCTCCTCTACGTTGATCATCAATTTTGCGGGATTAAGAAACAATCACATGCGCACATTAAAGCATTAATCACACATATCAACACAGTATATCACGGGAAAGCATACAGTTGAAAACCCCCAACTATCTGTATATTATATTGATTGAGAACATGTAACAATACATAGTACAATACTCCTCGCAAGTACTCAGTACTATCTCCACTTGTTACACACAAACTAGCTCAGATCTGAATCAATCACTG
>APFE031725652.1:70086-89060 GCA_000404065.3 Pinus taeda | reverse complement strand
TTTTCAATTTTTATATAAAGATTTCTATCTGCTGATCCTTTTGAAAAACCTTGTTGATGAAGATATTTGTCCAAACGGTAGTACCAAGCCCTTGGAGCTTGTTTAAGACCATAGAGAGCCTTTTTTAGTCTGCATAGAAGATTTAGATCATTCCCAAGAATGAAACCATCTGATTGCTCAATGTACACTTCTTCTTCTAAGTCTCCATTCAGGAAGGATGATTTCAAGTCCATTTGAAATACTTTGAACTTATGAAAACTTGAGAGAGCAAGGAACATTCGGATGGCCTCAAGTCTAGGAATGGGAGCAAAGGTTTCTTCAAAGTCTATTCCTTCTTGTTGAGCATACCCTTTACAAACAAGTCTGGCCTTGTTTCTAATTACTTCCCCATTTTCATTCAGCTTGTTTTTGAAGATCCATTTTGTCCCTATGACATTCTTATCTTTTGGTCTAGGAACCAACTCCCAAGTGTTGTTCTTTTCAATTTGTTCAAGTTATTCATCCATTGCCTTGACCTAGCATTCATCTTTGCAAGCCTCTCTTACATTTTGTGGTTCAGTGGAGGAGAGTAATGCCAAATAGCTTGAAGCTTCTACAATTATTCTTCTTGTTTGTAGGGCTCCCTTTGCCCCAAAATTTGTGATTCTAGATGATTCTGTTGAACATACCTAGAAGGAGTCTTTTCTTCTATCATTATCTGTTCCTCTCACTCCTCATGGGTTTCTTCTTCATAGTTTTCTTCTTCATCATCAGTCTGATTTTGAGGGTAGTCTTCATCTTCTTCGATATTTTCATGATTTACTTGCCTAGGAATGTATCCTTTTTCGTCAACCACTACATCAATGCTATCAACAATTCTTCCTAGTCTTTTATTGTAACACTTATATGCTTTGCTGTGGGGAGAATAACCAAGGAGAATGCCTTCATCTTCTCTAGGTTCAAGTTTACCAAGTTGTTCATCATTATTCTTAATATAGCATTTTCTTCCAAAAATTTTGAAATGCTTTGCCGAAGGAGACTCACCATACCAAAGCTCATGAGGAGTTTGAGTGATGTTCACTCGGACATTTATTTTGTTGAGAATAACAACCGCAGCAAAAGCAGCTTCACCCCAGAAGGTTGCGGGAGTTCTAGACTCATCAAGCATAGCACGAGCCATTTGTTGAACCGTTCTGTTCATCCTTTCAATCACTCCATTTTGCTGAGGAGTCCTAGCTGTAGAGAATTCCCTTCTTATTCCATGTTCTTCACAGAAATTGAAAAATTCATTTGAGGTAAACTCCCCACCAATGTCAAACCTGAGGCACTTAATTTTGTGATCTGATTCATTTTCAGCCAAGGCTTTGAAAGATTTGAATTTGTCGAATGCTTCATCTTTGTGCTTCAGAAGTCCTAACCAAACCATCTCGGAGAAGTATTCTATGAATAATATAAAGTATTCTTCTCCTCGAGGTGACCTTGTCCTAAATGGACCACATACATCTGTATGGACTAGCTCAAGAGGCCTGCTAGCTGATCCTTCCTTCTCAGGGAAGTTAGTTCTGGTTCGTTTACCAAACTGACATGATTTGCATATAGCGTTGTCTGGAATTTTGATATCTGGAAGACCACAAACTGCCTGGTATTTGCATGCTTTCCTTATTTGTGAGAAGCTTAGATGCCCCAACCTCCGATGCCATAACCAATGTTCATCATCCTTGCTCGAATAGCATTGTTGTTGTCCTTCTTGAAATATGTAAAAATTATTTGGAGTTATTCTACCTTTGATCACTGTTTCTCCTGTATCAAGATCACAAACACTACACCCATTTGATGAAAAGATTACCTTGGTTCCTTGATCGCACATCTGACTGACACTTAGTAGATTATGCTTCAAGCCATCAACATACAAAACATTTCTAGCTTTGACTTTTTCTTTCAATTGAACAGTGCCTTTTCCTTTTATGACTATAGGGGTATCATTTCCAAAAGAAACTTTCTTTCCCTTTTCTAAAACACTATATGATTCAAGTTTTTCTTTGTCACCTGTCATATGCTTTGAACATCCACTATCGATGTACCATTGATTTTCTTGTCCTTCTGCATATAAAGCTATCCCACATCTTTTTGGTTGTGGTTCCTTCATTCTCCACGTTCTGGCACTTGAGGTTTGTTCCTTCTGAGTTGTCTTCCAAAACCTTCTCCTGCATTCAGAATCTTCATGACCGAAGTTATTACAAATAGAACATTCAATTTCATTTTCAAGGGCGAAAAAGTTTTTATAGGTTCTTTTTGTGATTCCAGTCATACTTCTTTGTTTTTGAGCTTCTCTAGTCATGATTGTCTTATAGGCAACACATTGAGCTGCTTTGTGGCCAAAGTTATGACAAGAGAAACATTGGCCATTGAAGAAACTCCTTCTATTGTCAAATCTACTAGCCAATTGATTGTAGTTTCTATTATCATCCATTCTTGAAGCAAATTGAGAAGATTTTACCTGTGGTTGATTGTGGCTTCTATTTATCCTTAAAGTAGATTGCCCCCAATTTTCTTGATAGTCTTTGTTCATTCTTGAGGTAAACTGCCCCTGATTTACCTGATAATTTCTATTAGGCTTTTGTTCTCTCTTCCTTGCTGCATCAAGATAACTTTTGAAAGTGGATGGTTATGATGCTTCTCCATTATACCCCAGACCTGTCTTGATTAGTGGAGAACGTTGAACATTGATAATCTCATCCAGAGTTTTAGATCCTTTAACAAATTTAAGATTAAGAGCTTTTGTTTTCTCAATCTCTTTTCTAGGACCAACAATTTCACATTCCAATTTTTCATGATGTTCTTCCCTTTATGCCAGTTGACATTGCAGAGAATCAATAATCATATTTTTCTCTTCTAAACAGACTTTGAGTTTAGAAATTTCTTCATAAAAACCTTCTTCATCTATTGCATCCATGTAATCATCATCTTCAAAAGCCATTAAAAGTTTATAATTATTACCTCGTTCATCTTCATCACTATTTGAAAGTCCATCACTATCTTCATGAGTGTAATAGCTTTTCTTGTTTGCATTCTGTTTCTTGTTCCATCTAACAGATTCTTTCCCCTTGTCAATCTTATCATTATGAGGACATTTGGTAGCATAGTGACCGACTCTTCCACAAGAAAAGCATTTGAAAGGTAACTTACCTCGGAATCTTCCAGTACCCCGTTGAAGGTTTTTGACAAAATTCGATTCTTCCTCTTCTTCTGACACGTGTCTTGACTGATAGTAATCTCCTTTGCCTGAAGCCTTGAAAATAGCTTCTCTCTTTTCTAATGGTCCTCCTTTCCTCATTTCATAAGCAGTCAGAATTTTGTGTACCTGTGACATGGTAAGATTTCGTAGATTCTCTTTTTCTTCTATTGCAGAAACTTTAGATTCAAACCTAGGGGACAAAGATCTTAGAACTTTTTCAACCACAACAACCTATTTTATTTCTTCACCCAAGTCTTTCATACAATTAACAATCTCATCTACATGAAGGAAATAGTTAGCCACACTTTCATCATTATGCATTCTGAGATTTTCATAATGAATTCTGAGGGTTTGAAGTTTTGCTCATTTTACCTGATCATCTCCTTCATAGCTAAGTAAAATCTTGTCCCATATTTCTTTTGTGGATTTATATTGCATAACCTTGACAGATTTTGATTGATATAAACATCCTAATAGAGTGTTGAATGCCTTTTCATTTGTTTCATATTTCTTCTTCTCAGCTGGATCTGTAGGAGTTGCTGATGGAAAAGTATACCCTGTATCTATGATATCCTAGACTTCTGTACCAAGAGTTTGATGATAGGCAGTAACTCTTACCTTCCAATATACGAAGTTTGTCCCATCAAAAATCGGTGGCCTGATTGATGCTTCCCTCTCGTAGTTGCTCATGATGAAAGATCTTCCTTCAAGTGATCAAGCTTCTACTGAAGGACCTGCTCTGATACCAATTGTTGGAAATAATACTGAGAGGGGGGGTGAATCAGTATTATTAAGTCATATATTCCTTTTATAAAATCAAATGAGATCTGCTACTTCAGTTAATTAAACTCACGTATATACACAACTATGCAGAAGGAAACCCGCATATACAAAGCAAACTTTTAATTTATTATATCTTTCTAATGATGATTGTTACGCTGTGTTTCAAAATCAAATAACCAGTAACCAGAAACAGTAAAACAGAGCAGAAAGACAATCACACACAAGAACACAAGATATAAGGTGGAAACCCAATGTGGGTGAAAACCACCTACTGCAATTCGTCTTTATATTCTTTTAAATTAGAAACTTCTTTTACAATGTACTGGTGCAGTCCTTTACCAATACACAGGCTGCAACTTGCAGAGAGCTAAAACCCTCTCTCGTTCTCCATCTTCTCCTGGAAGGGAGCTACAACCCCCTTTAGCTCTTGCACTGGTCAAGATACTAGTACGTAGGTGCTGGCCTACAGAAGGCTACAACCTTCTCTTTCTTCCAGGGACCACATTTCATAAATTTTTAGACTGGATCCATGAACATCAATCAAGAATTTCTCCAACAACAAAACTCCTTTCCACCAATTAGATTTGAATCAAGTAGATACTTCTCTGATAGCTGTACCCAAAACACAGTACCAGAAACCACACACCAAAATCTGAACCCAGAACATAGCAGCAATAAACAGAAGTAGCTAGATCACAACTCAAAACATATACGCTATTTCAATAACCTGCAACATGCATTCATACGCTTCTGTATTTGGAACAACCTACGTATACGCAATTTTCATTCACTGGACCAGCGTGTATACGCGTCTTCACTTCACTAAACCTGCGTACAGATCTACAAAGTATAATTCACTCCTTTAGATATTCAAACACTAATTAACCCAGATTATCAGTGTTATAGATCAAGCAAGCGCCACATATAACAAACCAAAATAATACAAATATACTATCATTCAATCTTAAAGACTATGACCCATCAATAGAACTTATCCTTCTCTTTGCACTAAGGTTCCTCCTTCATTCAGTTCCATATCTGCACCATAACACAATTACCAGTATTCCAGATTTACCACTTTATCAGATATTCAATACTAATACCGACGATACTTTGCCACATGATCTTTTTCCTCTTTTATAGTCCTGCCTTTCACAATACAACAGTCCAAAACCATAACAATTCAATACCATGAACCCAATACATAGGATCAACACATCTGACGAGACATCATGGTCCAAAACCATAGGTTCAAATACCAAGGACTAACTACCATGGTCCAAAAGTAAGTTTTCCAACATATACGCGTTTTTGTAATGTCTAACCCACGTGTATACGCATCTTCGTCTAGATGAACCTGCGTGTGTCTTTTCCTTCATTCTGAAAGCCTGAACTGAGATCTGTTACCAAAGAGAGTTGCCATCAAGGAAAACGCCCGTGCCATAACCCTAAATCAGTGCCAAAATGCCAACACCATGCATGCATGTACTCTCCAACATCTGTAAGCAACAAAAGAAAGTTGGTACCAAAAGGAAAATTGGTCATGCCTAATCAAAAGAAGTCAAATTTTGACTTTCTTCTACTTTGCTCAAATGCACCAACAAGGCCAAGGCCATGCCAATCCATCACCCTCATCTATTTTCACCAACCACGAATTATTCTCAAGATTCTACCACTCATTTTCCTTGCTATCCTAAAAAGCTACAGGATGCTCTAATTTACTACAGGATACAAAAATACATAGAAAAGAAATTTGTTTTTGAAATAACTTGAAAAACATGAATACATTTTTCAAGCTATTTCAGAGGGAGATGCATATGGATGATGGTAACATTCTCAAGAAATTTTAGCAAATGCTAGTGTATGGTTTCCAAGAAATCAACCTCCATCACCATCATCCATTTTTAGTTTTTCTCGAGATCCGTGCATCCATTGACCAAAAGTTTTATATGTGAAGGTGCATAATGATGATGGAAACATGCTCATAAAGTTTTAGGTCAATCTAGTCTACCGTTTGGGAGATATGGACAACACAAATTGTTGTCTTATAAACCTACAAGATATAGAATAGTACCTACAGGATCGGCAGTGAGCAGTTTTAAAGGGAGAAAACAAAGGTTGGCTTCATCAGAGTGTTACAAGGAGCATAGTGAGGATTCATCATCATCACCATCCAATACCTACACATCAAGGAACAACATTAGAGAGGAAAGAGGAAAACACATGTAGCAAATAAAAGCAAGGATTTCACTCTCCAACAAACAACATCTACAGGAAGGCCATCAGATAGGTACATGTATGCAATATTCTTGACCTCTTCTCTTGAGCATATTATAGTTATAAATTTCTTTGAATGCATGAGAGATGAGTTTTTATAGGCTAATGATGGGTCAATAGTCTCAGTCGCCTTCAACTAGTTGATTGTAGCTCACTCCTTCACTCTTGCAATGTTGAAAAGTCAAATTATGAAGGGTGATGATTTCAAGGAATGAGGATAGCAGTTAAAAGAAGAAATTTTTGCAAAGGCCAAGGTCACCACAACAATCCAATCCCTCCATCCACTTCCTATTCACTATCTATTCATCATTCATCCATCCCATTTTATTCTTGAAAAAAAAAAAATAAACAAAGAGAGAATCCTCTCCATTTTAATGAAATTTCCATTTGCAAGCCAGCAAGAAGGGTAGTCAAAGAGAAAAGGAGGATCACAAAGAGACCCCTGTCACTCACATTTTTATTTTACCACTCATTACCATTCATTCCTCCACCATTTTTGTCATTTTTCCCACTCCTTTACTTCAGTTTACAAAGAGATTGTGTTATCTACAGGATGATCCTGTAGGAATTACAGTGACCCAGAAATCCTATAAGAGGTAGTCCTAAGGAAAATAAATGGCTTTCTATGCCAATAAAATTCACCCCCTTCATCATCCCACCACCATACCTTGTCTACCATCATCACCACTACATTCACCCTTAAAAACAAAATCAGTTTCGAAATTTTTTTTAAACAAATCCTTGTTCGAAATGAACGGAAACAGGGAGGAATAGAGAGAACCACCTAAGTATTCCTTGTTCTCCACACTCCTAGTGTTTCTCTCCATCAATGTCACCATCTCAGCAAAGTTTATGATTAAGAGTTGTAAGGGAGAAGCAGCTACAGACATCCTGTAGGAAATCTTGTAGCAGCCTATCCCACAGAATACAAATCATAACAGTAGCAAGCCTCCAGCATGATGATCCAAGAGCAAAAGGAGATCCAAAGTAGTAGCATCACCACCATCTTCAACATTCGTACCTGCATAAATGAAGGAGTCATGAGAAAACAACAAGAAACGAAAGAAGACTCTCATACAGTGAGAAGACCCTGAAAGACGAGGAATGACTAATATAGGAAGGCAGAATGTTTCTACAAGAAGGAAGAAATGAAAAAGTTATTCTAAACCCCAAGATGACAAAGCCTTTTCAGAGAAATCCAAGGTTATTATGAACTCACCTAGGCCACAAAAGAGAAGAAGAAGGCAACAAAAGGAAATGGGGCATTTGCCATGAAAATAGAACTCAAACTGTAGTGATAAAAAGAGGGTTTCCAGTAGGTCTCTAATATCTTTCTATCTTTTGTCCAAGGCCTAAAATATGTTATAAAATTGGGAGAAAGGAATGGAAGTCAAGTAAGGGCGTTCACTAACCTCAAACTATCATTTATGCTCAAAACTGGTATTGCGTAGTTTTAATAGCGTTTCCTGTAGTTTTGATGGGAATTACTATAGGATGTCCTAGTTCTCATCTAAAGGAAATTTGAAGGTTTGAGAGGTGTCCGAATGGTGGAACAAGGTAGTAGAAGGTCGATAAGGATATGGAAGACCTTTCTAAACAAAAAAAAAAGAAAAAAATATGTTCAACAACTCATATTGAATAAGGGCAAGAAAGCAAGCTAATGGTCTCAAGAAACGATGATGTTTCTTTGAACAAATATGTCTTTTTGGGCTTGTCCTTGCAGAGATTACAACCAATATTCTTAATGGACAAGAGAGTGGTCACCAAGGCCATGGATGAGGCACAATGAGGTCACTAAGTTGTTGAGAGGATGAGAAACATTTTCAACATGGGCATATGATGGGCCTCTAAATTAGGCATAAATTAAGGCCTATGACCATCCTTCAACACATTAAACTTCTCTTCTTGCATTAGGTAATTTATTTTTAATTTTAATATATTCATTAGGGAGGTTTATGAATAATTGAATATTTGTACCTAAGATTAGTTATTTTTGTGGAATATTATGAGAATATTGGGCAGATTATGAAGAGTTGGAGGAGGAGATAATTTAGGGACTTTTTCCCTACTATTGAAGGATCAATAATAAATAATAAAGTCAACAAGATATTATGGAATTATGACACAAATTGTGGAACTCCAATGATTGAGAAAATCTAGCAATGTGTTCCACTAATCAAGGGAGAAGATCCACTAATCAAGGGATTTCAGTGAGGAAAGCTTCCTCCATTCATGGGGAATGATTCTTAATCATTTTGTATAAGTACCAAGTCGAATTTTCCTCTAGGGAATGATTGAGAAAATCTAGGAATGTGTTCCCTATGATTTAATGCAAATTCCTAGTATTGGGGACTAGATCCACTAATCAAGGGATTTTGGTGGGGAAAGCTTACTCCATTCATGGGGAATGATTCCTAATCATTTTGTATAAGTACCCAATCCTTTAGAGAGAGATGCTCATTAGTGTTGTTGTGGAGAGAGCTTGTATTCTTGCAGCTCCATTGTATTTTCTTACAGGGTTGTAAGTCTATTAACGAAAATAATGAAGACTGGTGTCATGTTCAGCTTCTAAATATTGTTATCCTCCATAGGTCTCTGATTTTCCTTGGGATTGGCCATCCCACGAACCTTAGAGCCCTTTTGTATAATCTTCTTTATTTCTTTTCATTGCTTTTTCACATGCATCTCTAGTTTTTATGTCTTTCTATTTTTGCATTTAGGATTAATAATTTCTTGCTGTAGGATTGAGTTAAATGGTTGATGTAAGTTATTTTGAAGGATAAAAAGAATTATTTCATCCTTTTAAAAGATTTGGAATTTCATATAATCATTGAGCTTCTTGGATTAGTCTTCTTATTCCCAAATCTAGATTGTTGGACCTCATTTTTAGCAAACAACAATACATTTCTGCTATTTTTAGAGCATCCTAACGAGCTTCAATTGAATTGATTCCACTTGCATTATATCAAAAAAAAAATCTAGTTCATAACAAAAATAACCCCATTGCATTTTCACTTGCTTTGGTTATGCATTTCTTAGATTTACTAGCTCACTAATTCTCATATTTCTAGATTTTCGACTAGTAATGTTTTTATTTTTTTTTTGCATGGGTTAACATAGGTCTTTTGGAGTGATTCCACTTGGAATAGGGACCTAAGACATCCTATTTAATAAAATAAATTTGTCCCATCCAATTTGGATTTTATTTTCTTGGTCATTAAACCCTCAACAATTTCATCATTTCACATGGAAACTTCTCCAAGCTTTTTGAGCGAATCCATCCATCTCCCGACTTTGGTTTTGAGTTCTGAGTGATCCTATGAATTTTCCCACTCCATTCCACCCATCACACACCCTTCCTAGGCCTACCATCACCTTCGACACCTCACATGTTTCTCTCAGTTGTATCATGTAGGTTTAGGTTTCTAGTACATCCTGTAGGTTTTCCTGAAATGACCAGTTTTGAGGCTGAATTGATGGAAAACCTCTAGGAAGTCACCAAAGGCCTCGCAAGGGTCTCCCACACCATACAACCATCTCCTAACCCTTGGATCTGACCTCCAACATCGTTAATTTACTTCCCACATCACCAAAAGAAATTAGTTTTCATACTTGATTTTGCATGAAGAGACAAAGGACAAAAACAAATTTATTTCAGTCCCCTTATTTGCACATTAGTGATGTTTGATTCTTATTACTTCCATGCTTAGATAGTAGCATTTGGTTAATGATAATTTAGCATTATTGTGAAGCATAGATTCTTGGTAGTTAATTAGGAAATGGTGTGACTTAGCATTGAATTTCCGTCTCTTTCCTTGTACTTTCTTTCTTGCAATATGATAAGGTTCCATTTCGAACATTTCATTTTATGCAATTAGTTTAGGATTTTAATTTAGTACATGCACTCCACTACATCATGGAAGCAAAGGAAGCACATATTGTATGCCACACATATAGTTCTGACACCTCTTAAGTTTGTGTGAACCCCAGGCCGATGGTTAAAGTCAGTAGCCTTGGGAGTTGTAACATTCTTGTTGTAATACCGAGGCTCATCACTTTTTGGTGTCGTTTCTGGGGAGGTGTCAAAGTATGCATTATTTTCTTCCCTAGTAGATTAATTTCTTTTTAATTTTTGCAAAAAGAAAAAAAAATTCATTACGCATATTTAATTTCAAAAGTAGAATATTGCATTGCATTATAGTTTTCATTCAATCATAAAAACAAAAACAAAATTCTCCAACACCAACCCACCCCCCCCCCCCCCCCCCATTTGATCACATGGTGCAGTAAGAGCCATATCACCATACAATTTTGTAGGTATAAGAAGAATATGGCGACAAATGTAGAAGAAATTGATGGTGATGATGACAATGAGGAAGATCATATCGGATTTCCCATTCAAGATACTAATGGAAGTGTGCACATGAAGAACATCCCTCCATCTTTTCTTCCAAAATTTCATGGTATAAGGTCAGAGGATCCGGAAACCTTTCTGTTTGAATTTTAGATTGTTTGTAGATCTTATGGTTACTTATCAAAAACTCAAAAATTGAGATTGTTGCCAGCAACATTGAAGGATAGAGCTCTTAAATGGTTCATGAGTTTAGGTACTAATTCAACAAGATCATGGAATTATATGCAAAAGATATTCCTAGAAAAATATAAAGATCATGATCTTAAAGAAGAAATATTTATAATTAATCAAAGAGAATATGAGATTCTAGAGGATTTAATAGGGAGTTTCATGTATAATCTTAAGAGGGAAAAACTACATCATTTAGGATCTGAAACACTAAAACTCCTCTTACTGAGAACAATTAGGGATGACTGTATTGATCTCCTTAATCTCATAAGTAGAGGTGATGTATATTAATTATCATTTGAGGGAATTTGTGAAACATGCCAACACGTATCAAGAGGAAAATCAAGAGTAGGTAAATCAACATCAAGATTGGTAAGTCAAGCTAAACTTGGAAATTTGTTTGATGATCTTAAAACAAAAATTCTTAGCAATCTAATAAAACAAGTAGAAATGTTAAGAATGCAAGATGAAGGAAAAGAAATTGTCGATATTTGTGTTGCAAAATCACATGATGTTAAACAGTGTCCATCATTACCAAGGTTTAAGGAAGTTTACCAAGAGGAAAATGGTGAAAATCAATCACTAATGCAGCTATGTTATGTAGCTCCAAGCGGACCATGGCAACCTATTTAGCCTGATATGATGCAAGAGCTTAATTCACAATTTCAAGGTTATGCATATCCACCTCAAAGTAATTGGAGCACACCCTTTCCTTGGAAACATTGGCCATATCAACCCCAAAACCAATCTTGGGAACAAGGTTGGCAAGGAACTTATGGGAACCATCCACAATATCCTCGGTATTTTCCTCAATATCCTCCAGACCAAACTCCATGTTATCCTTACCATTCACCTCCACCACAACCACAACCCCATCCACATCCATCTCAAATATACACTCCCACTCAACTACTTGTACCACCATTTCCAAACCCACACATTAAAGTAGCTCAACCCACTTACAATGCCAAGGTACAAAAATTCCAAACATCTTCTCTTGAGATCAATGGTATTCACCATAACTTAGCAAGAGTATTGCAAAACAGAGATTATATTGATATCATTGAAGGACCACATCCAGAAGAAGAATATTAAATGAGAAGACCACAAAATCATGGGATGCACTTGATGAAAAGTACACATCAAAATCAGAGATCGAGAGAACTCCCTTATGGTTACCATCAAATCCTCCATGTATTTAAGAGATCAATCAACAAAAAGAGGAAGATTTGAAGGTCATGGTAGAATAAAGCATGAATAATGATCTAGATCAGCAAAAGGACCAAGGACATCACAACTATACTGAAATATGGTTCCAGACAATCACTAAGTTGTAGCATCACTCTCTTCCTCAACTATTCTTGATCCTTTCAAAGTAAAATCATTTGGTCTCTGAAATCCAAGTACATGTCAACGCATATATTTCAAACCTCTACATCATTATGTCTGTCATCTTAATGTGCACATGGCTCCATCGGAAGTATTTTTATACTTGAAAGTGATTTTTTTTTCAGGTAGGGTAGGGTAGAAGAAAAAATAAACAAAATGAAAAATAAGAGAAAAAAAAAATCTAAGGTGAAAACCTCCTTTGAGGTGCCTCAGATTGGCTCATTGATTGAAAACCTCCATGAGACGGTGAATGGGTTGAAAAAAAGAAAAAAAGAATATCCTAGGTGAAAACCTCCTTTGAGGCGCGTAGGTAGACCTACTAGTTGAAAACCTCATTGAGGCGTCTAGTAGGCCTAGCAGAAAAAAAGATAAAAAATAAAAGAATCATTGCTACATGCATGCATGTGCTCTCCAACATTTGTAAGCAACAAAAACAAGTTGGTACCAAAAGCAAAATTGGTCAAGCCTAGTAAAAAGAAGTCAAATTTTGACTTTCTCCTACTTTGTTCAAATGCTCCAACAAGGCTAAGGCCATGCCAATCCATCACCCTCATCTATTTTCACCAACCACCCATCATTCTCAAGCTTCTACCACTCATTTTCCTTATTGTCCTAAAAAACTACACAATGCTATGTTTTACTACATTATAAAAAAATACATAGAGCATATATGTGTTTTTTCCATACCTTGAAAACCATGCATCCATTTGCCAAGCTATTTCAGGGGGAAATGCATATGGATGATAGTAACATTCTCAAGCAATTTCAGCCAATTCTAGTGCACGGTTTCCCATAAATCAGCCTCGATCACCTTCAGCCATTTATAGTTTTTCTCATTATCCGTGCATCAATGACCAAATTTTTTATATGGGAAGGTGCATAGTGATAATGGAAACATGCTTAGAAAGTTTTAGGTCAATCCAGTCTACCGTTTGGGAGATATGGACAAAACAAATCATCGTCTTGTAAACCAACAAGATACAAAAAATTACCTACAAGATTGGCAGTGAGTAGTTTTAAAGGGAAAAAACAAACGTTGGCTTCATCAAAGTCTGATAAGGAGCACAGTGAGGATTAATTATCATCACCATCCAATACCTACACATCAAGGAACAACATCAGATAAGGAGGAGGAAAACACATGCAACAAATACAAGCAAGGATTTCACTCTCCAACAATCAACATCTATAGGAACGCCATCAGGTATGTACAGGTATGAAATATTCTTGAGCCCTTCTCTTGAGCATATTATAGTTATAAATTTGTTGTCAATGCATGAGAGATGAGGTTTTATAAGCTAAGGATGGGTCGCCAGTCTCAGTTGCCTTCAACTATTTGATTGCAGCTCACTCCATCACTCTCGTAATGTTGAAAAGTCAAATTATGAAGGGTGATGATTTCAAGGAATGAGGATACCAGTTAAAAGAATAAATTTTTACAAAGGCCAAGGTCACCATATCAATCCAAGCCCTCCATACATTTCCTATTCACTATCTATTCATCATTCATCCATCCCATTTCATTCTTGAAAAAAACAACAAAGGGAGCATCCTCTCCATTTTCATGAAATTTCCATTTGTAGGTCAACAAGAATAATGGTTAAAGAGAAAAGGAGGATCGTAAAGAAGCCCCTATCACTCACATTTTTATTTTACCACTCATTACCATTCACTCCTCCACCATTTCTATCATTTTTTCCACTCCTTTACTTCAGTTTACAAAGGGATTGTGTTTTCTACAGGATGATCTTGTAGGAATTGCAGTGCCCCATAAATCCTACATGAGGTAGTCCTAAGGCAAATAAATGACTTTATATGCCAATAAAATTAACCCCCTTCATCATTCCATCACCATACCTTGTCCACCATCACCACCCCTGCATTCACCCTTAAAAACAAAATCAGTTTCAAAAAAAAGAAAATAGTCTTCAAAAAGAAGGGAAACAAGGAGGAATAGAGAGCACCACATGAGTATTCTTTGTTCTCCACACTCCTAGTCTTTCTCTCCATCAATTTCACCATCTCAACAAAGTGTAAGATTAAGAGTTCTGATGGAGAGGCAGCTATAAGACATCCTATAGGAAATCCTGTAGCAACCTATCGCACAAAATACAAATCATAACAGCAGCAAGCCTCTAGCATGATGATCCAAGAGCAGAAGGAGCTCCAAAGCAATAGCATCACCACCATATTCAACCACATATACCTACACAAATAAAGGAGTCATCAGAAAACAACAAGAAATGGAAGAAGAGTCTCATACAGTGAGAAGACCCTAAAAGAGCAGGAATGACTACTACAGGAAGGCAGAATGTTGCTATGAGAAGGAAGAAATGAACAAATTACACTAAACTTGTTGGCATTATGATACATATGTTGTACTTGATGGCAACCAACTCATCTCAGATGATAAATTATAGTGCAGCAAAGTTATTTTTTGGTTCCACAGGTGCTCAGATCAAAAGGTGCTAACCAAAAAGTTCACGCACTTTCATGTAGAATAAAAGTTCCTTTCATGCAAAGAAAAGTTCACGCGCTTTCATGTAGAGAAACGTTCACGCAATTTCATGTAGAGAAAAGCACACGCACATGGGAAACCTTATGGTTGGTTCATGTTATTTAGCTCTTGGTATTTGAACCTATGGTTTTAGGCCATGGTATCTCGTCATAAGTGTTGATCCCAAGTATTGGGTCCATGGTATGGAATTGTTATGGTTTTTGGTCTGTGGTATTGTGAAAGGCCTAAGGCTATAAAAGAGGAAGGGGATCATTTGGCAAGGCATCTTCTGAATTATTGAATATCTGATAAAGTGCTAGATCTGGAATACTGTGATTGGGTTATGGTGCAGATCTGGATCTGAATGAAGAAGGAACTTGAGCACAAGGAGAAGGATAAGTTCTATTGATGGGACAAAATCTTAAGGCTGGAATAGTGGTATCTATATATGATTTTGATTTTTGATATGTGGCGTATGCTTGATCTATAAATATGATAATCTGGGTTAACTAATTATTGAATGTTTGAAAGAATGAATTTATAGATCTGTACGCAGGTTCAATGAAGTGAAAGCACGTATACACACTGTTTTTGCAAGGGAAAGTTGCATATACGCAGGTCGATATTTACATAGAAGCGTATGCACACAGGTTTCTGAATAGTGAAGTAGCGTACATTTCTTGATTTATGTTCTAGCTGCTTCTGTTTATTGCAACAGTGTTCTTGGTTCAGAAGTGGGGTGTGATCACCATTATTATGATCTGGGTACAGTCGTCATAGAAGTGTTTATTTTGATTCAGTTTTAATTGGTGGAAAGGTGATTGGTTGATGCAGAAATTCTTGATGTTTGATTGATGTTATTTATGGATCCAGTCTAAAAATTTATGAAACATGGTCCCTGGAAGGACGAGAACGTTGTAGTCTTCTGCAGGTAGCAGCCTGTGTACTAGTATCTCAACTAGTACAAGAACTAAGGGGGTTGTAGCTCCCTTCCAGGAGAAGCTGGAAAACAAGAGAGGGTTGTAGCTCTCTGAAGGTAGCAGCCTGCGTACTGGTAAAGGAATGCACCAGTACAGAATCATTGTAAAAAGAAGTTTCTAATTGAAAAGATAGAGACATATTGCAGCAAGTGGTTTTCACCCACATTGGGTTTCAGCCTTATATCTTGTGTTCTTGTGTGTGATTGTCTTCTTCTCTATTTCTCTGTTCCTGGTTACTGTTTATATGATCTTGATGCACAAATTATTGTTCAACATCTATAGAATATTTTAAATTATAAGTCTATATGGTATACATGGGTTTCCTTATTTGTAGCTGCATATATATGCGGTTTTCTCTAACTAAAGTAGTGTATATGTTCTGGGTTTGAAAAAGAAAATAATTGACCAGATAACACTGATTCATCCCCCCTCTCAGTATTATTTCCAACAATTGGTATCAGAGTGGGTCCTTCAGAAGAATCTTGATCGCTTGAAGGAAGATCTATCATCATGAGCAACTACAAGAGAGAAGCATCAATCAGGCCACCAATTTTTGATGGACCAACTTCGTCTATTGGAAGGTAAGAGTTAGAACCTATCTTCAATCTCTTGGTACAGAAGTCTGGAATATCATAGATACAGGGTACACTTTTCCATCAGCAACTCCTACAGATCCGGCTGAGAAGAAGCAGTTTGAAACTAATGCAAAGGCTGTCAATACTCTATTAGGATGTCTATCTCAATCAGAATTCATTAAGGTTATGCAGTATAAAACAGGAAAAGAAATATGGGACAATATCGTTCTAAGCTATGAAGGAGATGAACAGGTAAAAAGAGCAAAACTTCAAACCCTCATAATTCAATATGAAAATCTCAGAATGTACAATGATGTAAGTGTGGCTAACTATTTTCTACACATAGATGAGATTGTTAATTGTATGAAAAATTTAGGTGAAGAAATAAAAGAGGTTGTTGTGGTTGAAAAGGTTATGAGATCTTTGTCTTCTAAGTTTGAATCAAAAGTTTCTGCAATAGAAGAAAAGGAGAATCTACAAAAAATTACCATGTCGCAACTACACGGAGTTCTAACCGCTTATGAAATGAGGAAAGGGGGACCATCAGACAGAAGAGAAGCTGCATTCAAGGCCTCAAGAAAAGGAGATTCTTATGACTCAGGATATATGTCATAAGAAGAGGAAGAATCAAATTTTGTCAAGAACCTTTAACTAGGTGCTGCAAGATTCAGAGGTAAGTTACCTTTCAAATGTTTTGCTTGTGGAAGAGTCAGCCACTATGCTGCCAAGTGTCCTCATAAAGGTAAGGAACCTGTTAGATGGAACAAGAAACAGAATGTAAATAAGAAAAGCTATTACACTCATGAAGACAATGATGGATTTTCAAATAGTGATGAAGATGAACAAGGTAATAAGTATAGACTTTTCATGGCTTTTGTAGATGATGATTTCATGGATGCTATAGATGAAGAAGGTCTTTATGAAGAGATTTCTAAACTCAAAATTTGTTTAGAAGATAAAAATATGATTATTGATACTCTGCAATTCCAATTGGCTGAAAGTGAAAAACATCATGAAAAGTTAGAATGTGAAATAGTGGGACTTAGAAAAGAGATTGAGAAAACTAAAGCTCTTAATCTTAGATTTGTTAAAGGATTTAAAACGTTAGATGAGATTATCAAAGTAAATCATTCTCCACTAATCATGACAGGTCTGGGATATAATGAATAAGCATCTCAAGCACAGAATCCATCCACCTCCAAAAGTTATATTGATGCAGCAAGGAGAAGTGAACAAATTGACAATCAACAACAAAGGCACAATGCTGCTCACCAGGTAAATCAAGGACATTTTTCTTCAAGAATGAACAAAGATCACCAAGTAAATCAGGGGAAATCTACTTCAAGGATAAACAGAAGCTGCAACAGACCACAGGTAAATCATTCTCAATTTTCCTCAAGAATGAATGTCAATGAAAACTACAATCGTTCGGTCTGTAGGGTTGATAATCGCAGGAATTTCTTCAATGGCCAATGTTTCTTTTGTCACAACTTTGGACACAAAGAAGCTCAGTGTGTTGCCTACAAAACTATCATGACTAGAGAAACTCAAAAACAGAGGGGTATGATTGGGATCATGAAAAGGACCTACAATAACTTTTTCACTCTTGAAAATGGAATAGAATTTTCTGTTTGTAATAATTTTGGTCATGAAGATTCTGAATGCAGGAGCAGGTTTCGGCAGGCAACTCAGAAGGAGCAAGCCTCAAATATCAAAACATGGAGAATGAAAGAACCATAACCAGAAAGATGTGGTATATCCTTATATGCATAAGGGTAGGAAATTCAATGTTACATTGACAGTGGATGTTCAAAACATATGACAGGTGATAAAGAAAAACTTCAGCCATATAGTTCCTTGGAGAAGGAGAAGAAGGTCTCATTTGGAAATGACACCCTTGCACTCATAAAAGGTAAAGGTTCTATTCTTTTAAAAGAAAAGGTCAAAGGAGGAAATGTTATGTATGTTGATGGCTTAAAGCATAATCTATTGAGTGTCAGTCAGATGTGCGATCAAGGCACAAAGGTAATATTTCGATCAAATGGATGTAGTGTTCATGAACTTGATACAGGAGAAACAATGATCAAAGGCATAAGAACTCCAAATAATTTATACATATTCAAAGAAGGACAACAACAATGCTATCTGAGCAAGAATGATGAACATTGGCTATGGCACCGAAGGTTGGTGCATCTAAGCTTCTCACAGATAAGGAAAGCATGCAAATACTAGGCAGTTCGTGGTCTTCCAGACATCAGAATTCCAGATAATACAATATGCAAATCATGTCAGTTTGGTAAGAAAACTAGAACTAACTTCCTTGAGAAGGAAGGATCAGCTAGTAGGCCACTTGAGCTTGTCCATACTGATGTATGTGGTCCATCTAGGAAAAGGTCGCCTCGAGGAGAAAAATACTTTATATTATTCGTTGACGACTATTCAAGGATGGTTTGGATAGGACTGATGAAGCACAAAGATGAAGCCTTCGAAAAATTCAAATCCTTCAAAGCTTTGGTTGAAAATAGATTAGATCAAAAAATTAAATGCCTCGGGTCTAATAGAGGTGGGGAGTTTAACTCAAATGAATTTTTCGATTTTTGTGAAGAACATGGAATAAGAAGAGAATTCTCTACAGCCAGGACTCCTCAGCAAAATGGAGTAGTTGAAAGGATGAACA
>APFE031725652.1:39315-59407 GCA_000404065.3 Pinus taeda | reverse complement strand
AGATGCAGATTGGGCTGGAAGCGTGGATGACAGAAAAAGCACTAGTGGTGGTGCATTCTTTATGGGTTCCAGATTAGTATCTTGGTTCAACAAGAAATAGAGTTTGATTGCTTTATCTACAGCTTAAGCGGAATATGTGGCTGCTGCATCTTGTTGCACACAACTCCTTTGGATGATGAAAACTTTGCAGGATTTTCAAATCACTTGTACTCCACCTATCTCCATCTTATGTGATAATACAAGTGCAATTAGCATTTCAAAGAACCCAGTCATGCATTCAAAGACCAAGCACATAACCATCAAGTATCATTTTCTCCGGGAACAAGTTCTGGAATAAAAGGTCAAATTAGAATATGTTCCCTCCAAGGAACAAGTTGCTGATATTTTCACCAAACCATTGCCCAGGGAGACATTTGAATTCCTCGGACAGAAGCTAGGGGTTGTTGATGCATCATCCTGTTGTTGAATCTTGTCTGTTGTACACAGGTGGATACACGTACTTTTTTTGGTCTATGTAGGTCGAATGGGTCTATCAGAGATCATCTGGCATAGGTTCAGGGGGAGCATATATTCTTCTAATGATGCATTGTTGGCATTATCTTAGAAGTCCTTGGTTTGATTTCTCAAGCGTTTTCTAGTGGAGTAGATCAATGTGTGCTGGTCTGAAGGTTGATTCTACTGATAGTTGTTCTTGTCTCCATGTCATGTACTTCTTTCCATATCAAGGTCATGTAACGGCCTATTTTGATTTCCCCACTATGCCTGGGATGAATGAGTTTTGTCTATCTTGTGTATTCCCACTTGGATGGGAGATGGATGTATGTATGAGTCTTGATGATAGGAAGGTTACGTATAATGTATGGAGTCATGTTCTTTCTTGTAGAACATCTTTTTGCAGACAGCATTTCAGCACAGAACATATACAAAGGGGGAGCTTGTTCAGAGTTTTCAGTAGGTACTCAGGGGGAGTATGGTAGTCTGCCCCTTTGCCCTTGATGTCAAAGGGGGAGAGTGATTGGTTGTTGTTGCCATCAAGTTCAAAGGGGGAGATTGTTGGCATTATGATACATATGTTGTACTTGATGGCAACCCACTCATCTTAGATGATAAATTATAGTGCAGCAAAGTTATTTTCTGGTTCACGGACTTTCACGCAGAGAAAAGTTCACGCACTTTCATGCACAAAAAAAGTTCCTTTCATGAAGAGAAAAGTTCACGCACTTTCATGCGAAGAAAAGTTCCTTTCATGCAGAGAAAATTTCACGCACTTTCATGAAGAGAAAAGTTCCTTTCACGCAGAGAAAAGTTCACGCACTCTCATGCAGAGAAAAATTCACGCACTTTCATGCAGAGAAAAGCGCACACACATGGGAAATCTTATGGTTGGTTCATGGTATTAGTCCGACAGTTTTTGATCCTATGGTTTTGGTCCATGGTATTACATCCAAAAGTGTTGATCCCAAGTATTGGGTCCATGGTATTGAATTGTTATGGTTTTTGGTCTGTGGTATTGTGAAAGGCCTAAGGCTATAAAAGAGGAAGGAGATCATTTGGCAAGGCATCTTCTGAATTATTGAATATCTGATAAAGTACTAGATCTAGAATACTGTGATTGTGTTATGGTGCATATCTAGATCTGAATGAAGAAGGAACCTGAGTGTAAGGAGAAGGATAAGTTCTATTGATGGGTCAAAATCTTAAGGTTGGAATAGTGGTATCTCTATATGATTTTGATCTGTGATATGTGGTGCACGCTTGATCTATAAATATGATAATCTGGGTTAACTAATATCTAATTGTTTGAAAGAATGAATTTATAGATCTATACACAGGTTCAGTGAAGCGAAGAAGGGTATACATGCTATTCTTGTAAGGGAAAGTCACGTATATGCAGGTCGGTATTGACACAGAAGCGTATGCACGCAGGCTTCTGAATAGTGAAGTAGCGTACATCTCTTGATTTATGTTCTAGTTGCTTCTGTTTATTGCTACAGTGTTCTGGGTTCAGAAGTGGGGTGTGATTACTGTTATTATGATCTGGGTACAGTCGTCAGACAAGTGTTTATTTTGATTCAGTTTTGATTGGTGAAAATGTGATTGGTTGATGCATAAATTCTTGATGTTTGATTGATGTTATTTGTGGATCCAATCTGAAAATTTATGAAACGTGGTCCCTGGAAGGAAGAGAACGTTGTAGTCTTCTGTAGGTAGTAGCCTGCGTACTAGTATCTCAACTAGTACAAGAACTAAGGGGGTTGTAGCTCCCTTCCAGGAGAAGCTGGAAAACGAGAGAGGGTTGTAGCTCTCTGCAGGTAGCAGCCTACGTACTGGTAAAGGACTACACCAGTACATAATCATTGTAAAAAGAAGTTTCTAATTGAAAAGATAGAGACGTATTGCAATAGGTGGTTTTCACCCACATTAGGTTTCCACCTTATATCTTGTGTTCTTGTGTGTGATTATCTTCTGCTCTATTTTTCTGTTCCTGGTTACTGTTTATATGATCCTGATGCACAGATTAATGTTCAACATCCGTAGAATATTTTAACTTATAAGTCTGTATGGTATACGCGGGTTTCCTTATCTGTAGTTGCATATATATGTGGTTTTCTCTAACTGAAGTAGCGTATATGTTCTGGGTTTGAAAAAGAAAATAATTGACCAGATAATACTGATTCAGCCCCCCCTCTCAGTATTATTTACAACAATCGGTATCAGAGAGGGTCCTTCAGAAGAAGCTTGATCGCTTGAAGGAAGATCTATCATCATGAGCAACTACGAGAGAGAAGCATTAATCAGGCCACCAATTTTTGATGGGACCAACTTCGTCTATTGGAAGGTAAGAGTTACGGCCTATCTTCAATCTCTTGGTACAGAAGTCTGGGATATCATAGATACAAGGTACACTTTTCCATCAGCAACTCCTACAGATCCGACTGAGAAGAAGCAATTTGAAACTAACGCAAAGGCTATCAATACGCTATTAGGATGTCTATCTCAATCAGAATTCATCAAGGTTATGCAGTATAAAAATGCAAAAGAAATATGGGACAAGATTGTTCTGAGCTATGAAGGAGATGAACAGGTAAAAAGAGAAAAACTTCAAACCCTCATAATTCAATATGAAAATCTCAAAATGTACAATGATGAAAGTGTGGCTAACTATTTCCTACGCATAGATGAGATTGTTAACTGTATGAAAAATTTGGGTGAAGAAATAAAAGAGGTTGTTGTGGTTGAAAAGGTTATGAGATCTTTGTCCTCTAAGTTTGAATCAAAAGTTTCTGCAATAGAAGAAAAGGAGAATCTACAGAAAATTACCATGTCGCAACTACACGGAATTATAACAGCTTATGAAATGAGGAAAGGGGGACCATCAGACAAAAGAGAAGCTGCATTCAAGGCCTTAGGAAAAGGAGATTCTTATGACTCAGGGCATATGCTAGAAGAAGAGGAAGAATCAAATTTTGTTAAGAACCTTCAACAGGGTGCTGGAAGATTTAGAGGTAAGTTACCTTTCAAATGTTTTTCTTGTGGAAGAGTTGGTCACTATGCTACCAAGTGCCCTCATAAAGGTAAGGAACCTGTTAGATGGAACAAGAAACATAATGTAAATAAGAAAAGCTATTACGCTCATGAAAACAGTGATGGATTTTCAAATAGTGATGAAGATGAATAAGGTAATAAGTACAGACTTTTAATGGCTTTTGAAGATGATGATTTCATGGATGCTATAGATGAAGAAGGTCTTTATGAAGAGATTTCTAAACTCAAAATTTGATTAGAAGAGAACAATATGATTATTGATACTCTGCAATTCCAATTGGCTAAAAGTGAAAAACATCATGAAAAGTTAGAATGTGAAATAGTGGGACTTAGAAAAGAGATTGAGAAAACTAAAGCTCTTAATCTTAGATTTGTTAAAGGATCCGAAACGTTAGATGAGATTATCGAAGTACAACATTCTCCACTAATTAAGACAGGTCTGGGATATAATGAAGAAGCATCTCAAGCACAGAAGCCATCCACCTCCAAAAGTTATATTGATGTAGCAAGGAGAAGTGAACAAATTGACAATCAACAACAATGACACAATGCTACTCACCAGGTAAATCAGGGACATTTTTCTTCAAGAATGAACAGAGATCACCAAGTAAATTAGGGTCAATCTGCTTCAAGGATAAACATAAGCTACAATGGACCACAGGTAAATCATTCTCAATTTGCCTCAAGAATGAATGTCAATGAAAACTATAATCGTTCGATCTGCAGGGTTGATAATTGCAGGAATTTCTTCAATGGCCAATGTTTCTCTTGTCACAACTTTCGACACAAAGCAGCTCAGTGTGTTGCCTACAAAACTATCATAACTAGATAAACTCAAAAAACAAAGGAGTATGACTGGAATCATGAAAAGGACCTACAATAAATTTTCTGCTGATGAAAGTGAAATAGAATGTTCTATTTGTAATAATTTTGGTCATGAATATTCTGAATGCAGGAGCAGGTTTCAGAAGGCAACTCAGAAGGAGCAAGCCTCAGATATCAAAACATGGAGAATGAAAGAACCACAGCCAGAAAGATGTGGTATAGCCTTATATGCAGAAGGGAAGGAAAATCAATGGTACATCAACAGTGGATGTTCAAAACATATGACAGGTGATAAAGAAAAACTTCAGTCATATAGTGCCTTGGAGAAGGAGAAGAAGGTCTCATTTGGAAATGACACCCCTGCACTCATAAAAGGTGAAGGTTCTGTTCTTTTAAAATAAAAGGTAAAAGGAGGAAATGTTATGTATGTTGATGGCTTAAAGCATAATCTATTGAGTGTCAGTCAGATGTACGATCAAGGAACAAAGGTAATATTTCCATCAAATGGATGTAGTGTTCATGATCTTGATACAGGAGAAACAATGATCAAAGGCATAAGAACTCCAAATAATTTATACATATTCAAAGAAGGACAACAACAATGCTATCTGAGCAAGAACGATGAACACTGGCGATGGCACAGGAGGTTGGGGCATCTAAGCTTCTCACAGAAAAGGAAAGTATGCAAATACCAGGCAATTTGTGGTCTTCCATACATCAGAATTCCAGATAATACAATATCCAAATCATGTCTGTTTGGTAAGAAAACCAGAACTAGCTTCCCTGAGAAGGAAGGATTAGCTAGCAGGCCACTTAAGCTTCTCCATACTGATGTATGTGGTCAATCTAGGAAAAGTTCGCCTCAGGGAGAAGAATACTTTATATTATTCATTGATGACTATTTAAGGATGGTTTGGATAGGACTGATGAAGCACAAAGACGAAGCCTTTGAAAAATTCAAATCCTTCAAAGCTTTGGTTGAAAGCAAATCAGATCACAAAATTAAATGCCTCGGGTCTGATAGAGGTGGGCAGTTTACCTCAAATGAATTTTTCGATTTTTGTGAAGAACATGGAATAAGAAGAGAATTCTCTACAACTATGACTCCTCAACAAAATGGAGTAGTTGAAAGGATTCACAAAACAGTTCAACAAATGGCTTGTGCTATGCTTGATGAGTCTCGAACTCCTGCAACTTTCTGGCATGAAGCTGCATTTGTTGCAGTTGTTATTCTCAACAAAACAAATGTCTAGGTGAGTAGCACTCAAACCCATCATGAGCTCTGGTATGGTGAGACTCCTTTGGTAAAATATTTCAAAATTTCTGGAAGCAAATGTTATATCAAAAATACTGATGAACATCTTGGCAAGTTTGAACCTAGAGCAGATGAAGGCATTCTCCTTGGTTACTCTCCCCACAACAAAGCATACAAGTGTTATAATAAAAGGCTTGAAAAAATTGTTGAAAGTATTGATGTAGTGGTTGATGAAGAAGAAAACACTCCTAGGGAGGTAAGATCTGAAGATTTCTAAGATGATGAGGACTCTCCATCAACATCAAATCAGATTAATGATGAAGAAGAAACCTATGAAGAAGAAACCCATGAGGAGCCTGAAGAACAAATAAGGATAGAAGAAAAGACTCCATCCAAGTACGTTCAGAAGAATCATCTGGAATCTCAAATTTTGGGGGAAAAAGAGGTAGGAATACAAACAAGAAGAACAATTGTAGAAGCTTCAAGCTATTTGGCATTACTTTCTACCACTGAACCACAAAATATAAGAGAGGCATGCAAAGATGAATGCTGCGTCAAGGCAATGGATGAAGAACTTGAGCACATCGAAAAGAATAACACTTGGGAGTTGGTTCCTAGACCAAAAGATAAGAATGTCGTAGGGACAAAATGGATCTTCAAAAACAAGTTGAATGAAAATGGGGAAGTGATTAGAAACAAGGCCATACTTGTTTGTAAAGGGTATGCTCAACAAGAAGGAATAGACTTTGAAGAAACTTTTGCTCCCATTTCTAGACTTGAGGCCATCAGAGTGTTTCTTGCTCTCTCTAACTTTCAGAAGTTCAAAGTATTTCAAATGGACATGAAATCAGCCGTTCTGAATGGAGACTTAGAAGAAGAAGTGTACATTGAGCAGCTAGATGGATTCATCCTTGGTAATGATCCAAATCTTGTATGCAGACTAAAGAAGGCTCTCTATGGTCTCAAACAGGCTCCAAGGGCTTGGTACTCTCATCTGGACAAATACCTTCATCAACAAGGTTTTTCGAAAGGATCAGCAGATAGAAATCTTTATATAAAAGTTGAAAATAACAAATTGCTAATACCTGTTGTGTATGTATATGATATCATCTTGGGCAGCAATGAAGAAGCTATGAGTCAAAACTTTGCCTTGGTGATGCATAAGGAATTCGAAATGTCTTTGCTTGGAGAACTGACATATTTTCTTGGTTTACAAATCCAAGAAAATAAAGGTGGTATATTTTTATCTCAAACAATTATCTCAAGCAGATCTTGAAGAAGTATAGCATCGAAGATTCGAAACCAGTATGCACTCCTATGGTCATAGGATGCAGCCTTAGTGCAAATGATGAATCAGCAGCAGTGCATCAACCAACCTATAGGTCCATGATTGGAAGTCTTCTCTATTTAACACGTACCCGACCAGACATCATGCATGCAGTAGGAATGGTTGGAAAATTTTAGGCAAATCCTAAGGAAACTCATATTCAAGCAGTAAAGATAATTTTCAAGTATATTCAAGGAACTCAAAACTATGGCCTTTGGTATTCTAGAGATGCGGATCTCACTCTTCATGCTTATACAGATGCAGATTGGGCTGGAAGCGTGGATGACAGAAAAAGCACTAGTGATGGTGCATTCTTTATGGGTTCCAAATTAGTATCTTGGTTCAACAAGAAACAGAGTTCTATTGCATTATCTACAGCTGAAGAAGAATATGTGGTTGTTGCATCCTATTGCACTCAACTCCTTTGGATGATGCAAACCTTATAGGATTTTCAAATCACTTGTACACCACCTATCTCCATCTTATGTTATAATACAAGTGCAATTAGCATTTCGAAGAACCAGGTCATGCATTCAAAGACCAAGCACATACCGATCAAGTATCATTTTCTCCGGGAACAAGTGCTGGAACAAACGGTCAAATTGGAATATGTTCCCTCCAAGGAACAAGTTGCTGATATTTTCACCAAACCATTGCCCAGGGAGACATTCGAATACCTCAGACAGAAGTTGGGGGTTGTTGACCCATCATCCTGCTGTTTAATCTTGTCTGTTGTACGCAGGTGGATACATGTACGTTTGCAGGTCTATGTGGGTCGAATGGGTCTATCAGAGATCATCTGGCACAGGTTCAGGGGGAGCATATATTTTTCTAATGATGCATTGTTGACATTACCTTAGAAGTCCTTGGTTTGATTTCTCAAGAGTTTTCTGGTGGAGTATATCAATGTGTGCTGGTCTGAAGGTTGATTCTGATGATAGTTGTTCTTGTCTCTATGTCATGTACGTCTTTTCATATCAAGGTCATGTAACAACCTATTTTGGTTTCCCCACTATGCCTGGGATGAATGAGTTTTGGCTATCTTACGTATTCCCACTTGGATGGGAGATGGATTTATGTATGAGTCTTGAAGATAGGAAGGTTACTTATAACGTATCGAGTCATGTTCTTTCTTGTAGAACATCTTTTTGCAGACAACATTTCAGCACAGAGCATATACAAAGGGGGAGATCGTTCAGAGTTTTCAGCAGGTACTCAGGGGGAGTATGGTAGTCCGCCCCTTTGCCCTTGATGTAAAAGGGGGAGAGTGATTGGTTGTTGTTGCCATCAAGTCCAAAGGGGGAGATTGTTGGCATTATGATACATATGTTGTACTTGATGGCAACCCACTCATCTCAGATGATAAATTATAGTGCAACAAAGTTATTTTCTGGTTCCGCGGGTGCTCAGATCAAAAGGTGCGAACCGAAAATTTCACGCACTTTCATGTAGAAAAAAAGTTCCTTTCATGTAGAGAAAAGTTCACGTACTTTCATGCAGAGAAAATTTCCTTTCATACAGAGAAAATTTCATGCACTTTCATGCAGAGAAAAGTTCCTTTCATGCAGAGAAAAGTTCACGCACTTTCATGCAGAGAAAAGTTCATGCACTTTCATATAGGGGAAAGCACACGCACATGGGAAATATTATGGTTGGTTCATGGTATTTAGTTCTTGGTATTTGAACCTATGGTTTTGGGCCATGGTATCTCGTCATAAGTGTTTATCCCAAGTATTAGGTCCATGGTATTGAATTGTTATGGTTTTTGGTCTGTGGTATTGTGAAAGGCCTAAGGCTATAAAAGAGGATGGAGATCATTTGGCAAGGCATCTTCTAAATTATTGAATATCTGATAAAATGCTAGATCTGGAACACTGTGATTGGGTTATGGTGCAGATCTGGATCTGAATGAAGAAGGAACCTGAGCGCAAGGAGAAGGATAAGTTCTATTGATGGGTCAAAATCTTAAGGCTAGAATAGTGGTATCTCTATATGATTTTGATCTATGATATGTGGTGCACACTTGATCTATAAATCTGATAATCTGGGTAAACTAATATTTGAAAGTTTGAAATAATGAATATATAGACTATACGCAGGTTTAGTGAAGTGAAGGCACGTATACACGCTGTTTTTGCAAGGGAAAGTCGTGTATACGCAGGTCGGTATTGACACAGAAGCGTATGCACGCAGGTTTCTGAATCGTGAAGTAGCGTACATCTCTTGATTTATGTTCTAGCTACTTCTATTTATTTCTACAGTGTTCTGGGTTCAGAAGTGGGGTGTGATTACTATTATTATGATCTGGGTACAGCCGTCAGAGAAGTGTTTATTTTGATTCAATTTTGATTGGTCGAACGGTGATTGGTTGATGCAGAAATTCTTGATGTTTGATTGATGTTATTTGTGGATCCAGTCTAAAAATTTATGAAACATGGTTCCTGGAGGGAAGAGAAGGTTGTAGTCTTCTGTAGGTAGCAGCCTGCTTACTAGTATCTCAACTAGTACAAGAACTAAGGGGGTTGTAGCTCCCTTCCAGGAGAAGCTGGAAAATGAGAGGGTTGTAGCTCTCTGTAGGTAGCAACCTGTGTACTGGTAAAGGACTACACCAGTACAGAATCATTGTAAAAAGAAGTTTCTAATTGAAAAGATAGAGACATATTGCAGCAGGTGGTTTTCACCCACATTGGGTTTCCACCTTATATCTTGTGTTCTTGTGTGTCATTGTCTTCTGCTCTATTTCTATGTTCCTGGTTACTATTTATATGATCATGATGCACAAATTAATGTTCAACATCTGTAGAATATTTTAAATTATAATTTTGTATGGTATACGTGGGTTTCCTTATCTGTAGTTGCATATATACGCGGTTTTCTCTAACTGAAGTAGAGTATATGTTCTGGGTTTGAAAAAGAAAATAATTGACCAGATAATACTGATTCACCCCCCTCCCAATATTATTTCCAACAAAACCCCAAGATGACAAAGCTTTTTTAGAGAACTCCATGGTGATTAGGCAGTCACCTAGGCCACAAAAGAGAAGAGGAAAGCAACAAAAGCAAATGGGGCATTCGCCATGAAAATAGAACTCAAACTGCAACGATAAAAAGAGGGTTTCCAAGAGGTCTCTAATCTCTTTCTAGCTTTTGTCTAAGGCCTAAAAGATGTTATAAAAAGGAAGAAATACATGGAAGTCAAGTAAGGGCCTTCCCTAACCTCAGACTATCATTTATGCTAAAAAATGCTATCATGTAGTTTTAACAGGGTTTCCTATAGTTTTGATAGGAATTACTACAAGATGTCCTAGTTCTCATCTAAAGGTGGTTTGAAAGTTTTAGAGGTGTCCAAATGGTAGAACAAGGTTGAAGAAGGTTGATAAGGATATGGGAGGCCTTGCTAAACAAAAAAGAATATTCAACAATTTATCTTGAATAGGGGAAAGAAAGAAAGATAATGGTCTCAAGAAACAATGATGTTTCTTTGAATAAGTGTGTTTTTGGGCTTGTCCTTACAGAGCTTATAGGCAAGATTTTTAATGCACAAGAGAGAGGCCACCAGGGCCATGGATGAGGCACAATGAGGTCGCTAAGTTGCTAAGAGGATGACCAACACTTTCAGTAGAGGGGTATGATGGGCCTCTAAATTAGACATAAATTAAGGCCCATGGCTCTAATTTAAAACATAAATTAATGCTTGTGACAATCCTTCAGCACATTAAACCTCTCTTTTTGCATTAGATAATTTATTTTTAACTTTAATATATTCATTAGGGAGGTTTATGAATAATTGAATATGTGTGCCTAATATTATTTATTTTTGTTGAATATTATGAGAATATTGGGCAGATTATGAAGAGTTGGAGGAGGAGATAATTTATGGACTTGTTCCCTACTACTGGAGGATCAATAATAAATAATAATGTCAACACGATATTATGGAATTATGGCACAAATTGTGGAACACCAATGATTGAGAAAATCTTGCAATGTGTTCCACTAATCAAGGGAGCAAATACACTAAACAAGGGATTTAAGTGGGGAAAGCTTCCTCCATTCATGGGGATTGATTCTTAATCATTTTGTATAAGTACCAAGTCGAATTTTCCTCTAGGGAATGATTGAGAAAATCTAGGAATGTGTTCCCTGCCATTTAATGCAAATTCCTAGTATTGGGGACTAAATCCACTACTAAAGGGATTTTGCTAGGGAAAGATTCCTCTATTCATGGGGAATGATAACTAATCATTTTATATAAGTACCAAGTTGAATTTTCCTCTAGAGAGATATTTTCATTAGTGTTGTTGTGGGGAGAGCCTATATTCTTGCAGCTCCATTGTATTTTCTTGCAGGGATGTAATTCTATTAATCAAAATAATGAAGATTGGTGTCATGTTCAACATCTAAATCTTGTTCTACTCCGGAGCTCTCTGAGTTACCTTGTGCTTGGCAGCCCTTTTGTATAATTTTCTTTGCTTCTTTTCATTGCTTATTCAAATGCGTCTCTAGTTTTTATGTACTTCTATTTCTACATTTAGGACTAATAATTTCTTGTCGTAGGATTGAGTTCAATGGTTGATGAAGTTTTTTTTACAAGATCACAAGCATTATTTCATCCTTGGAAAATATTTGGAAGTTCATAGTAATCATTGAGTTGCTTGGATTAGTCTTCTTATTCCCAAATCTAGATTGTTGGACCTCCTATATAGCAAATAACAATAAATTTCTGCTATTTTTTAGAGCATCCTAACGAGCTTCAATCGAATTGATTCCACCTAAATTAGATCACAAAAACATTATAGTTCATAAAAAAAATTACCCGATTTCATTTTCCCTTGATTTGGTTAGGCATTTCATGGATTTAATAGTTCACTAGTTCTCAAATTTCTAGATTTTTCACTAGTAATGTTTTTTATTTTTTTTGCATGGGTTAACATAGGTCTTTTTGAGTGATTCCACTTGGAATAGGGATCTAAGACATCCTAGTGAATATAAAAATGTGTCCCATACAATTTGGATTTGATTTACTTGGTCATTAAACCCTCATCGATTTCATCATTTCACAAGGAAACTTCTCCAAACTTTTGGAGCGAATCCATCCATCTCCCGACTTTGGTTTTGAGTTTTGAGTGATCCTATGATTTTTCCACTCCATTCCACCCATCACACACCTTTTCTAGGCCTCCCATCACCTCCAACACCTCACCTTTTCTCTCGACTATATCTTGTAGGTTTACTGTAATTCCTACAGGATCATCTTGTAGGTTTCTAGTACATCCTGTAGGTTTTCCTAAAATGGCTTGTTTTGAGGCTGAATTGATGGAAAACCTCTAGGAATTCACCAAAAGCCTCCCAAGGGACTCCCACACCATCCATCCTTCTCCTAACCCTTCCATCCAACCTCCAACATTCTTAATTCACCTGCCACATCACCAAAAGAAATTAGCTTGCATACTTGATTTTGCATGAAAAGACAAAAAGACAAAAACAGATGTATTTCAGTCCCTTTACTTGCACATTAGTGATGTTTGATGCTTATTAATTCCATGCTTAGACAGTAGAATTTGGTTCATGATAATTTAGCATTATTGTAAAGCATGGCTTCTTGGCAGTTAATTAGGAAATGGTGTGATTTAGCACTGAATTTCTGTCTCTTTCCTTGTACTTTCTTTCTTGCAATAGGTTAAGGTTAAATTTCGAACATTTCATTTTATGCAGTTAGTTTAGGATTTGAATTCAGTACATCCACTCCATTACATCATGACAGCAAAGGAAGGACACATTGTATGCTGCACATATCGTGCCGACACCTCTTGAGTTTGTACGGACCCCGGGTTGACAATTAAATTCGGTAGCCTTGGGAGTTGCAACATTCTTGTTGCAATACTGAGGCTCATCACTTTTTGGTGCCGTTGTCGAGGAGGTGTCAAAGTATGTATTGTTTTCTTCCCTAGTTGATTCATTTCTTTTTAATTTTTGCAAAAACAAAAAAATATTTTCATTAGGCATATTTAATTTCAAAAGTGGAAAATTGCATTGCATTATAGTTTTCATTCAATCATAAAAACAAAAGCAAAATTCTCCAACACCAACCCACCCCCCCATTTGATCACATGGTGCAGTAAGAGCCGCATCACCACACAATTTTTTAGGTAGAAGAAGAAGATGGTGAAGAATGTAGAAGAAATTGATGTTGATGATGACAATGAGGAAGATCCTATCAGATTTCCCATTCACGATACTGATGGCAGTGTGCACATGAAGAACATCCCTCCATCCTTTCTTCCAAAACTTCATGGTCTAAGGTTAGAGGATCCAGAAACCTTTCTCTTTGAATTTGAGATTCTTTGTAGATCTTATGGTTTCTTATTAAAAATCAAAAATTGAGATTGTTTCAGGCAACATTGAAGGATATATCTGTTAAATGGTTCACAAGTTTAGGGACTAATTGAACAAGATCATGGAATGATATGCAAAAGATATGCCTAGAAAAATATAAAGATCATGATCTTAAAGTAAAAATATTTATAATGAATCAAAGAGAAGATGAGATTCTAGATGATCTAATAGAGAGGTTCATGTATACTCTGAAGAGAGAAAAACCACATCATTTAGGATCCGGGACACTAAAAACCCTCTTACTTAGAACAATCAGGGATGAGTGGATTGTTATACTTAATCTCAGAAGTAGAGGTGATGTATATCAATTATCATTTGAGGAAATTTGTGAAACAAGAAAACACATATCAAGAGGAAAAGCAAGAGTAGGTAAATCAACATCAAGATCGGTAAGTCAAGCTAAACTTGGAAATTTGTTTGATGCTTTTAAAACATAAATTCTTAGCAATCTAACAAAACAATTAGAAATGTTAAGAATGCAAGATGAAGGAAAAGAAAATGTCGATATTTGTGTTGCAGAATCACATGATGTTAAACATTGTCCATCATTACCAAGGTTGAAGAAAGTTTCGCAAGATGACAATGGAGAAAGTCAATCACCAATGTAGCTATGTTATGTAGCTCCAAGAGGACCATGGAAACCTATTTAGCCTGATATGATGCAAGATCCTAATTCACAATTTCAAGGTTATGCATATCCACTTCAAAGTAATTGGAGCACACCCTTTCCTTGGTAACATTGGCCATATCAACCCCAAAACCAATCCTGGCAATAAGGTTCGCAAGAAACTTATGGGATCCATCCACAATATCCTCAGTACTTTCCTCAATATCCTCCATACCAAAATCCATGTTATCCTTGCTGTTCACCTCCACCAAAACCACAACCCCATCCACATCCATCTCAAATATACACTCCCACTCAACTACCTGTACCACCATTTCCAAACCCACACATTGAAGTAGCTCAGCCCACTTACAATGCTGAAGTACAAAACTTCCAAACATCTCCTCTTGAGATCAATGGTAGTCACCATAGCTCAAGAAGAGTATTGCAAAAGAGAGATTATCTTGATATCTTTGAAGGACCACATCCAAAATAAGAATAGTAAAATGAGAAGACCACAAAATCATGGGATGCACTTGATGAAGAGCAGACATCAAAATCAGAGATCAAGAGAAATTCTTATGGTTACCCTCAAATCCTCCATGTATTCAAGAGAGAAATAAACAAAAAGAGGAAGATTTGAAGGTCATGGTAGAAGAAGACATGAAGAATGATCCAGATCAACAGAAGGACCAAGGACATCACAACTATATTGAAATATGGTTCCAGGCAGTCACTAAGTTGTAGCATCACTCTCGTCCTCAACGACGCTTGATCCCTTCAATGTCAAATCATTTGGTCTTTGAAATCTAGGTACATGTCAATGCATACATTTCAAGCCTCCACATCATTTTATATGTCATCTTGATGTGCACATGGCTCCATTGGAAGTATTCTTATACTTGAAAGTGATTTTTTTTTCAAGTAGGGTAAGGTAGAAGAAAAAAAACAAAATGAAAAATAAGAAAAAAAAAATTCTAAGGTGAAAACCTCCTTGGAGGAGCCTGAGATTGGCTCATTGATTGAAAACTTCCATGAGATGGTCAATGGTTGAAAAAAGGGAAAAAAGAGAGAAAAAAAGAAGATGCTGGGTGAAAACCTCCTTTGAGGCGCCTAGGCAGACCCACTAGTTGAAAAATTCATTAAGGCGATTAGTAGGCCTAGAAGAAAAAAAGATAAAAAATAAAAGAATCCTTGCTCCATGCATGCATGTACTCTCCAACATATGTAAGCAACAAAAATAAGTTGGTACCAAAAGGAAATTGGTCAAGCCAAGTCAAAAGAAATCAAATTTTGACTCTCCTACTTCACTCAAAAGCTCCAACAAGGCCAAGGCCATGCCAATCCATCACCCTCATATATTTTCACCAACCACCCATCATTTTCAAGCTTATACCACTCATTTTTCTTGTTGTCCTAAAAAACTACAGGATGCTCTATTTTACTACAGGATACAAAAATACATAGAGCAGGATTTCTTTTTTGCCATAACTTGAAAGCCATGCATCCATTTTCCAAAATGTTTCAGGGGGAGATGTATATGGATGATGATAAAAAACTCAAGCAATTTTTGCAAATTCTAGTGCATGGTTTCGAAGAAATCAACCTCCATCATCTTCAGCCATTTTTAGTTTTTCTCGAGATCCGTGCATCCATTGGACAAAATTGTTATTTGGGAAGGTGCATAATGACGATGGAAACATGCTCAAAAAGTTTCAAGTCAATCCAGTCTACCATTTGGGAGATATGGACAAAACAAGTTCCTGTCTTGTAAACCTACGTGACATAGAAGAGTAGCTACATGATTGGCAGTGAGAAGTTTTAAAGGAAGAAAACAAAGGTTGGCTTCATCAAAGTGTGATAAGGAGCACACTGAGGATTCATCATCATCACCATCCAATACTTGCACATCAAGGAACAACATCAGAGAAGAAAGAGGAAAACACATGCAATAAATACAAGCAAGGATTTCACTCTCCAACAAACAACATCTACAGGAAGGCCACCAGGTAGGTACAAGTAAGAAATATTCTTGACCTCTTCTATTGAGAATATTATAGCTATAAATTTGTTTTCAATGCATGAGAGATGAGGCTTTATAAGCTAAGGATGGGTCAACAGTCTTAGTCACCTTCAACTAGTTGATTGCAACTCACGCCTTCACTCATGCAATGTTGAAAAGTAAAATTATGAAGGGTGATGATTTCAAGGAATGAGGATAGCAGTTAAAAGAATGTTTTTTTGCAAAGGCCAAGGTCACCATAGCACTCCAAGCCCTTCATCCACCTCCTATTCACTATCTATTGATCATTCATCCATCCCATTTCATTCTTCAAAAAAAAAAAAAAAAAAACAACGAGAGCATCCTCTCCATTTTCATGAAATTTCCATTTTTAGGTCAGCAAGAAGGACGGTCAAAGAGAAAAGGAGGATCACAAAGAGACCCATGTCATTGACATTTTTATTTTACTGCTCATTACCATTCATTCCTCCACAATTTTTGACATTTTTTCCACTCCTTTACTTCAATTTACAAAGGGACTGTGTTTCTTATAGGATGATCCCATAGGTATTACAGTGCCCCAGAAATCCTATAGGAGGGAGTCCTAAGGCAAACAAATGACTTCATATGCCAATAAAATTCACCACCTTAATCATTCCATCACCATACCTTGTGTACCATGATCACCCCTGCATTCACCCTTAAAAACAAAATTAGTTTCAAAAAATAAAAATAAAAAAGTCAGTGTTCAAAAAGAAGGGAAACAGGGAGGAATAGAGAGCGTCGCCTAAGTATTCCTTATTCTCCACACTCCTAGTCTTTCTCTCCATCCATGCCACCATCTCAATGAACTGTATGATTAAGAGTTCTGAGGGAGAAGCAGCTACATGACATCCTGTAGGAAATCCTGTAGCAGCCCATCCCACATAATACAAATCATAACAACAACAAGCCTCCAACATGATGATCCAAGAGAAGAAGGAGTTCCAAAGCATCATCATCACCACAATCTTCAACCATAGGTACATGCTGCACAAACAAAGGATTCATTAGAAAAAAACAAGAAACAAAAGAAGACTCTCATACAGTGAGAAGACCTTGAAAGAGGAGGAATGACTACTACAGGAAGGCAGAATGTTCTACAAGAAGGAAGAAATGAAAAAATTATGCTAAACCCCAAGATGAGAAAGATTTTTCAGAGCAATCCAAGGTGATTAGGTAGTCACCTAGGCCAAAAAATAGAAGAAGAAGGCAACAAAGGAAATGGGGCATTCCCCATGAAAACAAAACTCAAACTGTAGTGATAAAAGAGGGTTTCCAAGAGGTCTAATCTCTTTCTAGCTTTTTTCCAAGGCCTAAAAGATGTTATATAAATGGGAGAAAGGAATGGAAGTCAAGTAAGGGCCTTCCCTAACCTCAGACTATCATTTATGCTCAAAACTAGTATCGTGTAGTTTTAACGAGGTTTCCTTTAGTTTTGACAGGAATTACTACAGGATGTCCTTGTTCTCATCTAAAGGTAGTTTGAAGGTTTTAGAGGTGTCCAAATGGTGGAACAAGGTAGCAGAAGTTTGATAAGGATATGGAAGACCTTGCTAAACAAAACAAAAATAGTCAACAACTCATCTTGAATAAGGGCAAGAAAGAAAGATAATGGTCTAAGAAACAATGATGTTTCTTTGAAAAAATATGTTTTTGGGGTTGTCCTTATAGAGCTTACAGCCATGATTCTTAATTCACAAGAGAGAGGCCACCAGGGCCATGGATGAGGCGCAATGATGTCACTAAGTTGCTTAGAGGATGAGGAACACTTTTAGCAAGGGGGTATGATGGGCCACTAAATTATACATAAATTAAGGCCCATGCCTCTAATTTAAAACATAAATTAAGGCATATGACCATCCTTCAGCACATTAAACCTCTCTTTTTGCATTAGATAATTTATTTTTAACTTTAATATATTCATTAGGGAGGTTTATGAATAATTAAATATTTGTGCCCAATATTATTTATTTTTGTGGAATATTATGAGAATATTGGGCAGATTATGAAGAGTTGGAGGAGGAGATAATTTATGGACTTTTCCCTACTACTGAAGGATCAATAATAAATAATAAAGTCAACAAGATATTATCGAATTATGACACAAATTGTGGAACTCCAATGATTGAGAAAATCTAGGAATGTGTTCCACTAATCAAGGGAGAAGATCCACTAATCAAGGGATTTTGGTGGGGAAAGCTTCCTCCATTCACGGGGAATGATTCTTAATCATTTTTTATAAGTACCAAGTTTAATTTGCCTCTAGGGAATGATTGAGAAAATCTAGGAATGTGTTCCCTTCCATTTAATGCAAATTCCTAGTATTGGGGACTAGATCCACTAATCAAGGGATTTTGGTGGTGAAAGATTCCTCCATTCATGGGGAATGATTCATAATCATTTTGTGTAAGTACCAAGTCGAATTTTCCACTAGAGATAGATTTTCATGAGTGTTATTGTGGAGAGAGCTTGTATTCTTGCAGCTCCACTGTATTTTCTTGCAGGGATGTAATTCTATTAACGAAAATAATGAAGATTTGTGTCATGTTCAGCTTATAAAACTTGTTCTCTTCCATACTCTCTGAGTTTCCGTAGGCTTGGCCATCCTAGGAACCTCAGAGCCCTTTTGTATTGTTTTCTTTCCTTCTTTTCATTACTTATTCACATGCATCTCTAGTTTTTATGTCTTTCTATTTCTGCATTTAGGATTAATAATTTCTTATTATAGAATTGAGTTAAATGGTTGATGTAAGTTATTTTTTAGGATCACAAGAATTATTTCACCCTTGGAAAAGCTTTGGAAGTTCATAGTAATCATTGAGCTGCTTGGATTAGTCTTCTTATTCCTAAATCTAGATTGTGGACCTCCTTTTTAGCAAAGAACAATAAATTTCTGCTATTTTTTATAACATCCTAATGAGGATCAATCAAATTGATTCCACTTGGATTAGATCACAAAAAAATTATAGTTCATAACAAAAATTACACCATTGCATTTGCACTTGATTTGGTTAAGAATTTCTTAGATTTACTAGCTCACTAGTTCTCAAATTTCTAGATTTTGACTAGTAATGTTTTTTAATTTTTTTGCATGGGTTAACATAGTTATTTTTGAGTGATTCCACTTGGAATATGGACCTAAGACATCCTAGTTAATAAAAAAAAATTCCCCATCCAATTTGGATTTGATTTTCTTGGTCATTAAACCCTCACCAATTTCATCATTTCACAAGGAAACTTCTCCAAGATTTCTCAGCGAATCCCTCCCAACTTTGGTTTTGAGTTCTGAGTGATCCTAGGAATTTTCCCACTCCATTCCACCCATCCCAGACCTTTCCTATGCCTCCCATCAACTCCAACACCTCACATTTTTCTCTCGGTTGTATCCTATAGGTTCACTATAATTCCTACGTGATCATCCTATAGCTTTCTATTACATTGTGTAGGTTTTCCTGAAATGGCCTGTTTTAAGGCTGAATTGATGGAAAACCTCTACGAAGTCACCAAACGCCTCCCTAGGGTCTCTAAAACCATCCAACCATCTCCTAACCCTTCCATCGGACCTCCAATATCCTTAATTCACCTACCACATCACCAAAAGTAATTAGTTTGCATACTTGATTTTGCATGAAAAGACAAAAAGACAAAAACAAATTTATTTCAGTCCCTTTACTTGCACATTAGTGATAATTGATGTTTATTACTTCCATGCTTATATAGTAGCATTTGGTTCATGATAATTTAGCATTACTATAAAGCATAGCTTATTGGTAGTTAATTAGGAAATGGTGTGATTTAGCATTGAATTTCCGTCTCTTTCCTTGTACTTTCTTTCTTGCAATAGGTTAAGGTTCCATTTTGAACATTTCATTTTATTCAATTAGTTTATGATTTGATTTCAGTACATGCAATCCATTACATCATGAAAACAAAAGGACACATTGTATGACACACATATAGTTCTGACACCTCTTAAGTTTGTATGGACCGCTAGCTGATAATTAAAGTTGGTAGCCTTGAGAGTTGCAACATTGTTGTTGCAATACCAAGGCTCATCAATTTTTGGTGCTATATCCGGGGAGGTGTCAAAGT
>APFE031725652.1:1670-35893 GCA_000404065.3 Pinus taeda | reverse complement strand
TTAGACTAAGTCAAGTGTTGGAAAGAAAATAATATTTTGATATAATTAATCGATTATCTTAATTGTTAAATTAACATATGATTAAAGTAAAAAAAAAAAAAAAAAAACAAATTCCAAATGATAGGGGATAACAAGAACAAGTTAAAAAACGAGGGAGGGGAGGAAGGGAAGAAAATGACTAAGAAGAGAGTGCTAGGATTGGGGAACTACTAATATTCCAGCCATCTTCTCTATTGAGATTGCTCGGCCTTTTTTCAATCTCAAGGGCTTCCCTAAATTTCCGATGATGGAATTGCGAAACTCTAGCAATCACACTACCCTCCTCAATACACACATGATGCTTGGTTTTTTTCCACATGTTTAGCTAAAGCAAAAGACTTGGTTCTCCTATGTTTAAGGTCAATTGCATGCTTACTAATCCTTTGATTAATGGAGCAACCAGTCTCCTTGTATTAAGGCTTAAGCCCTTAGTTGGTCGTATAAAGTCCTTCGTAAAAGACTGCTTCCTTTATTGATGAGCTCAAGGACATTAAACTTGACTCTGAAGACATTCTTGTTATTTTTGATGTAGTTTCCCTATACACTTGCATCCCTATAAATGAGGCCATGGAGGTAATTAACCGCCCAACAGATCCTGACACCGCTCGGTTAGTTGAGATCTGCCTCACTTCCACCTTTTTTAGTTTTGAGGGAGAGTTCTTTGAGCAAACCCGTGGGGTTGCCATGGGCTCACCCCTTTCCCCTGTTGTTGCAAATCCTTTTATGGAATATTTCAAATCCAAGGCTCTAAACTCAGCTTGCCTCCTGCCCAAACTTTGGAAAAGGTATGTAGATGAAACCAGTGTCATCTGGTCTCACGGCTAAGAGGAGTTAGATCTCTTTTTCGATCATCTTAACAATCATTCCTCAGCCATTAAGTTCACAAAGGAACAAGAAGTCAATGGTTGCCTCCCTTTCCTTGATATTCTTATTTCTAGGAATAGTGATGGTTCCCTCTCCCACCAGGTGTTTCAAAAGAAAACACATATGGAGCAGTGTCTTCATGCTAGTTCCCACCATTTCCCGGCTCAGAAGATGGGTGTTCTCAACACCCTTGCTACTCATTTCCTAAGGATATCTAATGAAAAGAGCTTCGAGAGGGAGAAATCCCATCTCCTTGATGTCTTTGTCGAGAATGGTTATGGTAGATTCTTGGGTCAGAAAGCTTTCCTCAAAGTTGCCAAGAATTCACTAACTAAAAGAGAACCGAAGGAGCAGATTCCAGGTGTCCATCTTCTGTATGTTCAAGGGACCACTGATAAGATTGCAAGGATACTTAAAAAACATAATTTCCCCACAACCTTTATGCCCCTTAACACCATTCGTAAGTCCCTCAGATCAGTGAAGGATCCTATCAACCTTGAGGATATGAAAGGGGTATATATTATCCCTTTTTCCCGTCAGACCCCCTATATTGGTGAGACGGGTCACTCCATTAATCAAAGGATTAGTGAGCATGTATCTAACCTTAAACATAGAAAAACCAAGTCTTCTGCTTTAGCTAAACATGTGGAAAAAACCAAGCATCATGTGTGTATTGAGGAAGCTAGTGTGATTGCTAGAGTTTTGCAATTCCATCATCGGAAATTTAGGGAAGCCCTTGAGATTGAAAAAAGGCCGAGCAATCTCAATAGAGAAGATGGTTGGAAGATTAGTAGTTTTCAGGTCCCAACGCTCTCTTCTTAGTCATTTTCTTCCCTTCCTTCCCTCCCTCGTTTTTTGGCTTGTTCTTGTTATCCTGTATCCTTTGGCCTGTGTTCTTTATTTTTTTCACTTTTATCGTATGTTAATTTAACAATTAAGATAATTGATTAATTATATCAGAGTATTATTTTCTCTCCAACACTTGACTTAGTCTAATAATATATGTTTATTTATAATTAACTATATTTTTAATAAAAATTATTTGATATTTATATTATATATTATATATTATATTATATATTTATATTTATATTATATATCTATATATATATATATATATATTTTATATATATATATATATAGTATATATATATATATATTATATATATATATTATATATAAACCCCTGGAGACAAAAATTCATATGTCCCTTTGAATTTTAATTTAATAATAATATAACTAACTAGCAATGAAATTAACTTAGTTTTATGCCCCTGGCCTATTTAACTGTTCCCCAGTCATATTTAGCTGTTAGTCAATATAGCCATTGCTTGGTCAAGAATTGTAGCCATTGGAGGTTCTGCTCAAACTATTTAACATGCCGATGAACCACACTAGTTGGTTCGAAATGTGTCGACAAATGACATATCATGTGATTTACACCGAAAAATCTCTCATAAACTTGATATGGATCACAGAAGCCTCAATTCAACAACGAATCACATGATGTTAAACATTGTCCATAATTACCAAGGTTGAAGGAATTTTACCAAGAGGACAATGGAGAAAGTCAATCACCAATGCAGCTATGTTTGTAGCTCCAAGAGGACCATGGCAACCTATTCAGCCTGATATGATGCAAGAGCCTAATTTACAATTTCAAGGTTGTGCATATCCACCTCAAAGTAATTGGAACACACCCTTTCCTTGGCAACATTGGCCATATCAACCCCAAAACCAATCTTGGCAACAAGGTTGGCAGGGAACTTATGGGAGCCATCCACAATATCCTTAGTATTTTCCTTAATATCCTCCATACCAAACTCCATGTTATCCTTATCATTCACCTCCACCACAACCACAACCCCATTCACATCCATCTCAAATATACACTCCAACTCAACTACTGGTACCACCATTTCCAAACCCACACATTGAAGTAGCTCAGCCCACTTACAATGCCGAGGTACAAAATTTCCAAACATCTCCTCTTGAGATCAACGGTATTCACCATAACTCAGGAAGAGTATTGAAAAAGAGAGATTATCTTGATATCATTGAATGACCACATCCAAAAGAAGAATATTCAAATGAGAAGACCACAGAATCATCAGATGCACTTGATAAAGAACAGACATCAAAATCAGAGATCGAGAGAACTCCCTCATGGTTACCATCAAATCCTCCATGTATTCAAGAGTGAAATCAACAAAAAGAGGAAGATTTGAAGGTCATGGTAGAAGAAGACATGAAGAATGATCCAGATCAGCAAAAGGACCAAGGACATGACAACTATTTTGAAATATGGTTCCAGACAGTCACTAAGTTGCAGCATCACTCTCTTCCTCAACTATTCTTGATCCTTTCAAAGTCAAATAATTTGGTCTCTGAAGTTCAGGTACATGTCAATACATACATTTCAAGCCTCCACATCATTATGTCTTTCATCTTGATGTACACTTGGATCCATTGGAAGTATCATTATACTTGAAAGTGATTTTATTTTTCAAGTAGGGTAGGGTAGAAGAAAAAAAACATAATGAAAAATAAGAGAAAAAAATATCTAAGGTGAAAACATCCTTGGAGGTGCCTCAGATTGGCTCACTGAATGGAAACCTCCATGAACGGTCAATGGGTTGAAAAAAAAGAAAAAAGAGAAAAAAAAAGATCCTAGGTGAAAACCTCCTTTGAGGCACCTAGGCAGACCTACTAGTTGAAAACTTCATTGAGGCAGCTAGTAGGCCTAGAAGGAAAAAAGAGAAAAAATAAAAGAATCCTTGCTCCATGCATGCATATGCTCTCCAACATCTGTAAGAAACAAAACAAAGTTGGTACCAAAAGGAAAATTGGTCAAGCCTAGTCAAAGGAAGTCAAATTTTGACTTTCTCCTACTTCGCTCAAATGCTCCAACAAGGCCAAGGCCATGCCAATCCATCACCCTCATCTATTTTCACCAACCACCCATCATTCTCGAGCTTCCACCACTCATTTTCCTTGCTGTCCTAAAAAACTACAAGATGCTCTACTTTACTACAGGATACAAAAATACATGGAGAAGAAATTTGTTTTTTCCATAAGTTGAAAACCATGCATCCATTTTCCAATTTATTTCAGGGGCAAATGCGTATGGATGAAGGTAACATGCTCAAGCAATTTCAGTAAATTATAATGCATGGTTTCCAAGAAATCAACCTCCATCACCTTCACCCATTTTTAGTTTTTCTCGAGATCCTTGGACCCATTAACCAAAATTTTTCTATGGGAAGGTGCATAATGAGGATGGAAACATGCTCAGAAAGTTTCATGTCAATCCAATCTACCATTTGGGAGATATGGACAAAACAAGTTGTTGTCTTGTAAACCTACAGGATACAGAATATTACCTACACAATTGGTAGTGAGCAGTTTTAAAGGGAAGAAACAGAGGTTGGCTTCATCAGAGTGTGATAGGGAGCACATTGAGGTTTCATCAGCATCACCATCCAGTACCTGCACATCAAGGAACAACACCAGATAGGAAAGAGGAAAACACATGCAGCAAATACAAGCAAGGATTTCACTCTCCAACAAACAACATCTACAGGAAGTCCATCAGGTAGGTACAGGTATGCAATATTCTTGACCTCTTCTCTTCAGCATATTACAGTTATAAATTTGTTGTCAATTCATGAGAGATGACGTTTTATAAGCTAAGGATGGGTCAGCAGTCTCAGTCGACTTCAACTAGTTGATTGCAGCTCACTCCTTCACTCATGCAATGTTGAAAAGTCAGATTATGAAGGGTGATGATTTCAAGGAATGGGGATAGCGTTTAAAAGACAAAATTTTTGCAAAGGCCAAGGTCACCACAACACTCCAAGCCCTCCATCCACTTTCTATTCACTATCTCTTCTGCATTCATCCAACCGATTTCATCCTTAAAAAAACAAAAAAAACAAATTTCATCCTTAAAAAAACAAAAAAAACAAAAAACAAAGAGAACATCCTCTCCATTTTCATGAAATTTCCATTTTTAGGTTAGCAAGAAGGACAGTCAAAGAGAAAAGGAGGATCACAAAGAGACCCCTGTCACTCACATTTTTATTTTACCACTCATTACCATTCATTCCTCCACCATTTGTGTCATTTTTTCCACTGCTTTACTTTAGTTTACAAAGGGACTGTGTTTTCCACAGGATGATCCTGTAGGAATTACAGTGACCCAGAAATCCTAAAAGAGGTAGTCCTAAGGAAAATAAATGAATTTCTATGCCAATAAATTGACCATCTTCATCGTTCCATCACCATACCTTTTCCACCATCATCACCCCTGCATTCACCCTTAAAAAGAAAATCAGCTTAAAAATAAAAAAATAAAAGATCACTCTTCAAAAATAAGGGAAACTGGGAGGAATAAAGAGTACCACCTAAATATTCATTGCTCTCCACACTCCTATTCTTTCTCTCCATCCATGTCACCATCTCAGAAAAGTGTATGCACGAGAGTTCTGAGGGAGAAGCAGTTATAAGACATCCTGTAGCAGCCTATCCCACAAAATACAAATCATAACAACAACGAGCCACCAGCATGATGATCCAAGAGAAGAAGGAGCTCGAAAGCAGCAACATCACCACCATCTTCAACCATAGGTACCTACACAAACAAAGGAGTCATCAAAAAACAACAAGAAATGGAGGAAGACTCTCCTACAGTGAGAAGACCCTGAAAGAGGAGGAATGACTACTACAGGAAAGCATAATGTTGCTACAAGAAGGAAGAAATGAACAAATTATTCTAAACCCCAAGATGACAAAGCTTTTTCAGAGAACCTCAAGGTGATTAGGTAGTCACCTAGGCCACAAAAGAGAAGAAGAAGGCAAAAAAAGGAAATGGGGCATCATAACTCAAATTACAGTGATAAAAAGAGGATTTCCAAGAGGTGTCTAATCTCTTTCTAGCTTTGTCCAAGGCCTAAAAGAGGTTATAAAAATCAGAGAAAGGCATGGAAGTCAGGTAAGGGCCTCCCCAAACCTCAGACTATCATGTATTCTCAAAATTGATATCGTGTAGTTTTAACAGGGTTTCCTGTAGTTTTGATAAGAATTACTACAGGATGTCCTAGTTCTCATCTGAAGGCAGTTTGAAGGTTTTACAGGTGTCCAAATGGTAGAACAAGGTAGCAGAAGGTTGATAAGGATATGGAATACCTTGCTAAACAAAAAAAAATATTCAACAACTCATCTTGAATAAGGGCAAGAAAGCAAGCTAATGGTCTCAAGAAACAATGATATTTCTTTTGAACAAATATGTTTTTGGTATTGTCCTTGCAGAGCTTACAACCAAGATTCTTAATGCACAAGAGAGAGGCCGCCAGGGCCATGGATGAGGCATAATGAGGTCACTAAGTTGCTCAGAGGATGAGCAACAATTTCAGTAGGACGTACGATGGGCCTCTAAATTAAACATAAATTAAGTCCCATGACTCTAATTTAAAACATAAATTAAGTCCTATGACCAGCCTTCAGCACATTAAACCTCTCTTTTTGCATTAGATAATTTATTTTTAATTTTAATATATTCATTAGGGAGGTTTATGAATAATTGAATATTTGTGCCTAATATTATTTATTTTTGTGGAATATTATGAGAATATTGTGTAGATTAGGAAGAGTTGGAGGAGAATATAATTTATGGACTTGTTCCCTACTACTGGAGGATCAATAATAAAGTAAACAAGATATTATCGAATTATGGCACAAATTGTGAAACTCCAATGATTGAGAAAATCTAGGAATGTGTTCCACTATTCAAGGGAACAGATCCACTAATCAACGGATTTTGGTGGGGAAATATTCCTCCATTCATGGGGAATGATTCTTAATCATTTTGTATAAGTACCAAGTCGAATTTGCCTCTAGGGAATGATTGAGAAAACCTAGGAATGTGTTCCTTGCCATTTAATGCAAATTCCTAGTATTGGGGACTAGATCCATTAATCAAAGGATTTTGGTGGGGAAAGCTTCCTCCATTAATAGGGAATGATTCCTAATCATTTTTTATAAGTACCAAGTTGAATTTTCCTCTAGAGAGAGATTTTCATTAGTGTTATTTTGGAGAGAGCTTGTATTCTTGCAGCTCCATTGTATTTTCTTGCAGGGATGTAATTCTATTGACGAAAATAATGAAGATTGATGTCATGTTCAGCTTCTAAATCTTGTTCTCCTCCATAAGTCTCTGAGTTTCCTTGGGCTCGGCCATCCCAAGAACTTCATATCCCTTTCGTATCATTTTCTTTCCTTCTTTTCATTTCTTATTCACATGCATCTCTAGTTTTTATGTCTTTCTACTTCTGCATTTAGGATTAATAATTTTTTCTTGTAGGATTGAGTTAAATGTTTGATGTAAGTTATTTTGCAGGATCACAAGAATTATTTCATCCTTGGAAAATCTTTGGAAGTTCATAGTAATCATTGAACTGCTTAGGTTAGTTTTCTTATTCCCAAATCTAGATTGTTGGACCTCCTTTTTAGCAAAGAACAGTAAATTTCTTCTATTTCTTAGAGCATCCTAACGAGCTTCAATAGAATTAATTCCACTTGCATTAGATCATAAAAACATTCTAGTTCATAAAAAAATCACCCCATTTCATTTTCACTTGATTTGGTTAGGCATTTCTTAGATTTACTAGCTCCCTAGTTCTCAAATTTCTAGATTTTCGACTAGTAATGTTTTTTATTTTTTTTTGCATGGTTTAGAATTGGTATTCTTGACTGATTCCACTTGGAATAGGGACCTAAGACATCCTAGTTAATTAAAAAATGTTTCCCATCCAATTTGGATTTGATTTTCTTGGTCATTAAACCCTCAACAATTTCATCCTTTCACAAGGAAACTTCTCCAAGCTTTTTGAGCGAATCCATTCATCTCCCGACGTTGGTTTTGAGTTCTGAGTGATCCTAGGAATTTTACCACTGCATTTCATTGATCAAACACATTTCCTAGGCCTCCCATCACCTTAAACACCTCACATGTTTCTCTCGGTTGTATCCTGTAGGTTCATTGTAATTCCGACAAGATCATCCTGTAGGTTTCTAGTACATCCTGTAGGTTTTCCTGAAATGGCCTGTTTTGAGGCCAAATTGATGGAAAACCTTTAGAAAGTCACCAAAAGCCTTCCAAGGGTCTCTAACACCATCCAAACATCTCATAATCCTTCCATATGACCTTGAACATCCTTAATTCACCTACCACATCACCAAAAGAAATTAGTTTGCATACTTGATTTTGCATGAAAAGACAAAAAGAAAAAAACAGATTTTTTTCAGTCCCTTTACTTGCACATTAGTGATGTTTGTTCTTTATTACTTACATGCTTACATAGTAGCATTTGGTTCATGATACTTTAGCATTATTGTAAAGCATAGCTTCTTGGCAGTTAATTAGGAAATGGTGTGATTTAGCATTGAATTTCCGTCTCTTTCGTTGTACTTTCTTTCTTGAAATAAGTTAAGGTTCCATTTCGAACATTACGTCATGATAACAAAGGAAGGGAAAATTGTATGCTGCACATATAGTGCAACCACCTCTTAAGTTTGTATGAACCCCAAGCTGATAATTTAAGTCAGTAGCCTTGGGAGTTGCAACATTCTTGTTACAATACCGAGGCTCATTATTGGTGCAAACCCATAGATGACGTCCACCAAACTCAAGTGTCAGTGACCACAAGAGAAGGTAGTGCCACGAAAGAAAACCAAGGCTTCAAAGACATTGTTGGACCCAATCACCCTCACTAAAGGGGATTTGCACAACATTGGAGAAACGGTGAGGGATGTCACTGCGGAGGCCCTCCAATAGTTTGAAGAGTAGTTGCAATTAATATTAGTGGTTCTCCATACAAAGCTATAGGAGTTTCAGGCTCGTACTCCACAGGCTATCACAGTGTTGACCAACCTCGTGATCAACACTTCAGCTGCCGTGGAGATGTTGCACACAATGGTGACCAATGCGATACTGCTACCAGATGGGGCACTTACTATAGAAAATGAGGCCAATAGACCTAGGGTCAGTAGACTAAAAAGTTTGTGATTGAATATGGTCGCGCTCCCTCGAGAGATGCTCCACCTCTTGCAGGATGGATTCATCGTAGAATTTAGGGTCTGGGAGAGTTGCGCTCTACAGGTGATACATGAGAAGTGCATCAATATTGAGCATTTGGGCCTACAACACAACGAGGTAGTGGAACAAAATAAGAAAATCATGTAGGTAGTGGAGGAAGCCTGCTGAATGGTCCCAGAGTTAGACATTCAGGCATAAGAACCAGTTGAGGTGCATGTTTGCAAGTTGGCCACGGGGGTGCACAATGCTTGGATAGAGATGGACAGGATTGAGCTTGAGCTATGTTATCACCTAGATTTACCTCAAGCTGAAGGGAGGCAATTTCCAACGTAACCACAAACCAAGCTTAACGTAGTAGCTAGCACTACTAGGTCGGGATAGGGCTCTCTCCTTTTGAATCTCAGTCAAGATGATTGGATCAGGAACAATATTTAGGCTAGGTATAGTAGCATGGGAATTTTTATTGGGTTTTGTTGATGTTTTGCTAGATCAGGAGGAGCTGGGCAGTTTAGGTGTAGGGAATGAGGTCAGAATTGTAGTGTATTCTATGGGGCAAGGTAGGCATATGTTATAAAATTATCTATCTTAATGAAATGAAGTGTTTGATTGGTGAGGAACTAAGGAGGGCATGTGGAGATCACGGATCCTTCTTAAACAGTAGAAAAAACATGAAATATTGAATGTTTTCCCGAGGCAGAGCATTAAATACAATGGATTCTACCTATCTTACTTGAAAACATTCAACAAGAAGCATTCAGATGATTGAGAGCATACATGAAAGAAGTAAACAAATGATCACATAAGGAAAAACTATGCCAGAACTCCATACCATAGGGATCCCATAAAAATAGTTGCAATTCCTATTAATGGCCTGCCAAAAACTGCTTACAAGAGAAATACAATCAAGTGCTGAGCATCCAGCTGATTCTAACCTTTTCCAATGACAGATAAAATACATGATATATACATTCAAATCACTCATCTTAACCATTTGGGGTCGAAACCATGAGAAGATGATTTGTTTCAACCATTTCTAAACAATGAATAGGAAACTAGGCAGTCAAACAACTTGCCTCTAAAAGAGGGGAAACTGATTCATTACCCTCAAAACCACTTTTTATCTAATGAATATACCATCTACTAGTGTTTTACTATTACATTTACAAACCATGGCATTAATTACATCAGTAAATTAACCTCGATAAGAGATGAAAATATAAAATAGTCGAAATTTAGCAAAATAGTCATCCTCAGTAAAAATGCCCAATACGCAGCACGACTGGTCCTACACGTAGCGCCCCTTTGAGTACACTTTTGGAGGCCTTCCCATCCTCCACAGTGAGCCTTGGATAGCTCATTGGAAAGGTCTTCAAGTCTATTTTCTGGAACACCTAAAATTTCTGCATTTGGAGCTCATTTTACCCCTCAAATATTGATTCTCCCAGGGCTACTTCTATGTGTCCAAAAACTGGCAAAAAGGTCAAATTTTGAGTGTTTTTGGATCTTCTGGTGAACTAATTCTGCTCCAAAAATTTTGGAAATTACTAGGGTACATGTCCTTGATGCCCTAAATCCAAAAATGTAAACCATTTATCCATTGGGTGCCCTTAGAAAAAGTGCAGCGCCAATGGCGCTATGTTGCTGGGCATATTTTCTATGTATTGAATTTCTAAAATTCAAAAATGACAAAATTTCCTCAAAAACTACCCAAAATTGGTATGAGGCACCACCATCAACTGCTTTGATCAGACAAGGAGGCTTTAGCCAACATATTTAATCTATCCTCCTCCTTTTTCCCTTCTAAAGCCCTCCTTAACCTAACCTTCAACTTTCTAATCCTCATGTTACAAATTTTATTGTGAGCCATGTAATGGTATGCCATGTGTCTAAGCATATTCTTGTCCCTGTTGGCCTTCTCAACAAGCCTTTCAAGATGTAGGTTGACTCTTTCAAGCCAAGTCTCTCTATCCTTTTCAATTTCTTGCTCGATAGGAGTCAAAGTGACATGAGCCTCTTTGTCACTTTGCCTCTTTACTTTTAGTACTTCTAGCTCCATGAGGGCTTGTTTGTCACTCAATTGTTTGTTCTCCTGTTCCAAGTATGTGATGACAAAGTTGGCTCTCTCTAGGTTATCCATCAAGGCTTACACCTAAGCTTCCTTCTCCTAAATGATGATATCTTTCATGGTTTCCCTCTCCTGAGCCTCTAAATCAATAACCTTAGTGTCATGCTACTCAGGCTCATCATGTTCTTCCAACTCAAACTCCCTTTCTTGCTCATCATCCAAGTCATCCTCCTGTACCTTTTCCTTCCATTTTTTTAGCTAATCAACCTATACCTGTTTTGTCGATGTAGAAGGTAAGGCCCCTTCCACATCCTATGGAGCAAGCACTTGCCTAACAGCTGCAAAATACTTCCTTGTACCTTTTTGACATGTCAAGTATACTGGCAGCTTAGTAGTTTTTGTCTCCCTTGAACATGTCATGAGCAATGAAAGTCTCCCAAGTGATATTGAGAAGACTGAGATGGTGAAGGAAAATAATCTTCATCAAGGAGTAGTGACATATGATTTTCATATGCTAAGGGTATGGATTCTTCTGCATAATGTAAGCCATCTTATCAATGTTTCTAAACAAAAAGTAAGGGAGTTTCAACATCTTCACCCTTGTAAAGTGCATGAGAAGCCTGATATGGTAAGTATACAACCTGGAAAATCTGCCCTCACAAGTGAAATATTTGACGATGATCCTCATCAAGGGGACATACTTGTTCTCCAAAAATTTGAAGGGGAAAAGCCTCTTCACCTGACTTTTGTACTGAGGTTTAATGTAAGGCTCATAATAATGCTCATCAAGGTCTTGAGCCTTATACCATTTATCACCAACATCAGGAATCCTAGTGGCCTCTGAAATAATAGATGGTGACACTGTGAAATTCAGCCCAGCAAGAGTCAATTCATTGTTATGCAAGTGGGCTACAAAAAGTCTAGACAATTCATGATGAAACTAGACTCTCTCCACTAGTTCACTGAACTCATAACAACCAAGGTGTCTAAAACATGAAACTGCTAATGGAGAAGCCTGTAGTTCTCCTAGGTTAGTTGGCTCTTCTCTTGTGATTTTCCTCCCTTATGAGGTTTTCTCTGTTGCTTTCTCCTATCAACTGAACTATCACTTGTTGTATACTCCTCATCATAGTCATAGTCACCTCTATCCATGTTTAACAAGCTTCTTAATTGCAAAAATTTTAGACAATGTTAATGGGACTGAATGGGATACTCTAGGGTTTGTAGGAACGAGTTTGAGTGAATTTAGGCACTTATGGGTAAATTATGAATCATGAGGGTGAGGGAGAGGGATTTGGGAATGATGGATAGATGATGGAATGTAGATGAGGGGGAAGAAAGTGATGGGTAAAGGGTTTTACCTATAATAATAAGAAATGGGAAGAACAACTAGTTAAGGTTTGTAGAGGAAAATTGGGGTTTGATATTAGGAGTGTAGGAGGTGTCCAAAATATTAAATGTGCAAGCTAAACATTGAATGAAGTACGAGCACTTACTTGTAAAAGGAGAGTTTGCAAGCAATTAGGTGAAATTTTGAAGTTTGGAGTGTTTTGGTGGCTTTCTGCCCTACGTGCAATGCACTCGCCTAGAAGCACAGCGCCGGCTCCTACGTGCAACGCCCATTCAAATTTGAACTGGTAGAAATCTCCCTATGCACAACGCGCTACCCGACATGTAGTGCCCTCCTCCCTAAGTGCAGCTTCGGGCAAATTCTTCCAGAAGCGCAATGCTAGTTGCCTACATGCAGTGCCACCTCTATTTTGCTCAAAACCACTTGAAAATCGCTTCTTTCTTCTTTCCTTTGGCTTCTTTGACTTGCAAGATGACATAATGAAATAAAATTAGAATGAGAGGGTTTATATATTGACACCATTTTGATTTTTACTTTTTTGAAAACCCACTTTTCCAATGTCCTTTGTCTTTTTTAAAACCCTATTTTTAATGCTTGTTCTCTTTTGCTTTTGCAGGTGGATTAGCTCATGCCAGCTTGATTTTTTGCAATTCTTGTAACTAGGTAGTTGGAATTAATGATTAGGAGCAGCTGGGAATCAATATTACATATAGAAACATAAAATTACATAAGAAATGAAAATAAAAACAAAATACTGTGTTTTCACCTCAAAACATGTTTTGAGGTGAAAATTACAATTGGCTTTAAAAAGAATAACTTTTGACTTTCAAGATACTATGCTTGAGTTTATTTGGAATCCTCATGTCCTTGCTGGTCTTTATTGGCACTTAACCATCAAATTTGACTATGTGGAAACCCTAAAAACTAATGGGACCAAACCCTATGACCTAATGAAATGAAACAATAGAATGAAAATGAACCATGACTGAAGACTATAGAAAAAGGGATCAACAAGTATATTTCATGAGGGAAAACTGAAGTGACCTCAACCATCAGTGGATCCATGACCTAATGGAGTGATGAAAATTTACAGTATGGAACTCCTATTATGCAAATGCAAAAGAGCAGATTTTGATCACTGATGGTAGTATGACAAGATTGACACTAACATTGGCTCCAATGGGGATGGTAGCTCCTTGGAGGTGCCAAGAACACTCTAGACCTAGTAACGTTATCCATTGGGAAATATGGTCAGCAAATTCAAAGACCAAAAATTGACTCAATGCAAATTGATACTGACACATGACTCCAAACTTTCACTATAAACCAAATCAAAATAACCAAGCTCTACACATGCCATTCAAGATTTATAGCCTTCACTTCGGGCCCCAAGCTTCAATGATTGTGTACTTGAAGTCTTGCAAGGAAAATGAAAATGGTATATACAATGAAAGTGACATAATTTTAGAGAACCACCTCAAATGTAGTAGTGCTTCAGGAGACTACCATTAATTGGACCTCTTGGACAATCCTAACCATCCATCTCCTTGAGCAGAAAAGCATTTTGTCCTCTATATGCTGCAACCTTGTATGGTCCTTTCCATAAATTTTCGAACTTACCATGCTTTCTTTTTTCCTCATTATGAGCATCCCACCACAACACTATATCCTCTAGCTGAAATTTGTCTACTTTAGTTTTCTGATGATAGATATTCTTGATCCTTTGCTATAATCTGAAAGTGTTTTGGAAAAATTTATCCCTTGTTTTCTGAAGATGAATCATCTGATTGATTCTTCACTAAAAGTCATCCTCTTCACTGCCAGCTTCCTATAACAGTCTCAAAACCAGAACTACATGAGTTGTTGGAAAGACTATGTCAATGCCATAAACTAACTCAAATGGAGACATACCTATGGATTTCTTGTGGCTCACTCTGTCAGCCCATAAGGCATTTACCTATTTTCTGTGCCAATTTTTTGCTTATTTGTTTCCAGAATTTTCTTGATGATGTTCACCAAAGACTTATTTGATGATTCATCCAAACCATTTCCCTACAGGTAATATGCTGTAGAATGACCCAAAGTAATATTATACTTGCTGTAAAATTTGATCATCCTCTTTGATTTGAATGTGGTTGCATTATCTGTTATGATTTTATTAGGACAACCAAAACGAGAAAAAATATTTGACTCTAGAAATTGGATGATTACCATATTGGTGGCTTGTCTAGTTGGAATTGCTTCAATCCACTTGGTGAAATAGTTGATTGCTGGTATGATCCATTTGTATTGTGCCGATGATGTTGGATGGGTTTCCCTGATGAAATTGAGTCCCCACTGCTGAAATGGTGCATTGACTTCTACAGGTTTCAGAAGAAGTGGAAGCAGTTTTCTTTTCCCTTGAAAAACTTGACATTCATGATAGCTCATGACTGTCTTGTATACATTTGAAGATAGATTCAGACAGTAATAACCTATTTTCAACACTTTTTTGTCGTTGTCTTCCAGAACAAATGACCACTGCATTCACCTTTATGAAATTCATACATCACCTGCTAGGCTTTGTCTTCAACCAAACAGTTAAGTAAAACACCTCCTGGATCTTTCCAATAAAGGGCATTGTTTAAAATGCAGAATTTTGCAGCTTTGAGTTTGAGTGATCTACTTTTGTTCTTTATCATTCCCGGAGGTGGGGAGAGATGTTGAAGTACATAAACTATGTTTGAATACCATGGTGATTGAAGAAAGATTTCAGATACTTGAATGAGAAAGCCTTCTTCTTCATCTTCTGACATGGCTGTAATGAGATTGATGTCTAAAGCATGCAGATTTGATTCAGCCATTAGTCTTGCCAAGCCTTTTCCTTTGATTATTTTTGTGGGTTTAATCTCCAGATCATATTCCAACATTGCTACAATCCACTTCCATCTTTTTCCTTCCGGATCAGTTTGTATCAGCACATACTTTACTATTGCATTGGGGACGTATGCTATGGTCTGTGAGTACAAAATATACACTCTAAAATCCTTCAATGCTTTTACGAGAGAAAGTGCCTACTTTTCAATTATATTATACTACAAAGCAACATCTCGAATAGTCCTACTGAAAAATGCAACGGGTTTCTCCAACTTATCTCTCTTTTGCATCAGTACTGCAGCCATGGTATGCTTGGATGCAAATGAAAATATAATGAAATCTTGAGTGTAATCAAGACTAATCAAGACTAGAGCTGTGGTCAAAGAAAACTTTACCAAATTGAATGACTTCATGGAATCCTCGGTCCATTTCACAGTGCTGTCCTTCTTCAACATATTAGTCATTTCTCGTAAATGTTTTGCCAAATTGGGAATAAATCTACGTAAGAAATTCATCTTACCATTGAAAGCTTGTATATCATTTATGTTGCAGGGAAAGTCCTATTGTTGGATTGCCTCCACTCCTGAAGGATCAATGCGGATACCTTCTTTTGAGATAATATGACCAAGAAGCTTTCCTTCATCCGTGGAAAAAAGACTCTTCTTTGGATTAAGAGATATACTGAACTTCCTACATCTCTAAAAAACAATACTTAAATGGTGTAGATGCTCGTCATCGGAACCTGAAAACACTGTTGAATCATCTAAATATACAACCAAAAATACATCATTCTCATTAGCAAAGGTGATGTCCATTGTTCGCTGAAATGTGGCTCCAACATTCTTCAAACATAATGGAATTTTAGCATAATGAAAAGTCCCCCAAGGTGTTGTAAATGCAATTTTGTCTCGATCCTTTTCATTCACCAAGATCTGATTATAACTTGAGTACCCGTCAAGTAGTGACATGTGGAATGCTCCAACCACTCTTTGCAGGATATGATCCATCTTTGGAAGTGGGTAATTGTCCTTCAAAGATACCTTGTTAAGGTTTCAAAAATCTATACACAATCTTATGTCTCCGGTCTTCTTTCGCACTGAAACCAGATTAGAAATCCAATCAGAAAATTTGATTGGGACAATTATACTAGCTTTAAATAATTTGTTTACCTCTTTCTTGATGGAAGGAAGTAGATTTGAGTTGATCCTTCTTAACTTATGTCTGAATGGCTTATGATCTAGCTTGATGGGAATATTGTGTTGAATTATATCTTTGTCATACACCTTCAAATCTGAATAATCCCAAACAACCACATCAGAAAATTTAGATAACAATCTAACATACTTAGTCTTTAACTTGGGAGACCATGCTTTGGAATATTTACAAATTTGGGATGATCAACTGTCCCAATGTTTACATCTTCGACTCCTTTTTCTATAGGATCCAAGCTCAGTTTTCTAGCCACATCATCTTGATAAAAAAGTTATTCTAAAGCTATGATACCTTTAGGAATAATGTTTTCTTTCAGCTACAAGATGTCCATCTGATTCACTTCAATATCTTGTTTATCAATATCACATTCATCATCAATGGAAGAATTTTTGAATTTAGCTTTATTCTGCAAAAAGGTATTGATCTCCTCATCATCCCAAAACACTTGCCAATACCTTAAATTATCCAGAACAACAAGCTGGTGTTTGACATGAATTTTAAACTTATTACTGGAGTTCATTGGAATCTTTAAGTTGCTAGCTGCAATAGCTAGTGAATCTGCAATAATATTCTGAGTCCGGGGTACAACTGTAAAAGTATAATCACGAAACATTTGCAAGATGTCTAGGACTGCATTTCTATAGGCTCTCATCCACGGATGCTTTGCTTGATACTCTCCCTTTACCTGTTTGAGTACCAGCTCTGAATCTCCATAGACCAAAATCCTTTTTGCATTTAACTTCTTCAAAATTTTCAGACCTGCAATCAAAGCTTCATACTCCACTTCATTGTTAGAGAAGTCAAAGGCCAATTTGTAAGAACACACTCTAACATTACTAGGAACTTTGTCAAGCTGGAAAGCAGGGCTCCGAATCCAAATTCCTATACCAGCACCATCCTTACCAACAACATCATAAAAATCCATGCTCCAAAGGCCTGCCTCTTCTTCTAGATGCTGAAATTTTGTTTCCTTTTCTACCTTACCTTGACTGATCTCTTCATTTTTCTGTTGTTCACTGACCTTTTGCTGCTAGTAGGTGAAATGCTTAGAAGAACTTGTTAATTTCTTTCTCTCTTGATCAAGGGTTTCTCTAAATTTTTTTGAAATCTCCAGTACATCATCTACTTCTACTAACTGAATATCTACATCATTCAAACCACTATCTGAATATAGTACAAATGATTCTAAATCTGTATGTACAAAGTTTATTGGATGATTGAGTGGCTTCTCTTTGCTAGTAATCATGTATTTCATTTTCTTCTCCCTGTATAGTTTTGTCAATTGGCCAAACACAAGAATGGTAGCATAAGAGAAATCAAGTTGTAAAGTTCCCTTAAGTTTTGCAACCCACGATCTGGACAAAAGAATACCAAACCATGGTGGAATGTTAGCAACAAAAACATCCATCAAAACATTCTTGGCTGGGATTTGATCTAAAGATACTAGCAAGTCTTTGATAAGACCAATACAATGGACCCTACCAGAATCAAAAGAATATAGGTCATGATATTTTCAAGTAATTTCAAGGCTCAGTTTCTCCATAATGGATTTTGGCATCAGATTATGAGAAGCTCCAGAGTCGAACATGGCATTATGGAGAACATACTCGTGTAACCTAAGGCTTATATAAAATGGAGGAACTTCATTATCTTCTGACTGACTTTCTAAGGAAGGGCCAGAAATGAGCTCAGGCTGATCGTCTTCTACATTGACCATGTCTGATAAAGGATCTACTTGCAAAATTCGAGACACGTGGTTTCTATAATTGTTGTTCTTTACCAACTCAGTCAAAGGAATTGAAACTTTTAATTTAGCAATTTAATTTTCTAAACTAAAAGCTAAAAGATTTTCTACCTCTTTGACAGGAGGGTCCTTCTTTTTTGGTATTTCTTTTGCTGCACTTTGTTGATTATTCATCTCATTTGCAATTTTATTTGTTGATGGTACTTTGCTGGAATTCAAATCAATAGGATCTTTCCCTTTCTTTTGAATTTTTGAGGAGTCATTCTTTGATTACAGCGCTTTCCTTTTATGAATGGGATTGATTGGCACATCTTTGATCCTCAAAGAATACTACTTCTACTGTGTTCTCAAGGCATTCATATATCATCATTGATAATCATCAGACTCAGCCTCCAAAACTACATCATTTGCTAGTATGTAATCTTCATCCCTTTAGGTGTCTAGAACCTCTGCATATTCTTCATCTTCCATTAGAAAAATGGGAATACCATCGGAAGGGAAGAAATGGTCTTCTTCAACTACTGGATCATCATCATCTGTTTTCGTTCCCTGAACATAATTCTGCTGCAAAAGAGTTCTGATTTGTTGTTGTTGTGTTGTTTGATCTTGTGCCTTTTGTTCCCTCTACTTGATCCAGAATTGGGGTTGCTGCTATCCTCTGAAGTTTGGATTCATGATTGGTGTTTCAGGTCTATCTGTAATGGTCAGCTGGTTAACCATCTTCTCCATTGTTTGGAACAAAGTATCCATCTTGGCATCTGAAGAAGATGCTTCGTCTTTTATGGTCACTCTCTTTCTGATCTCATCCTTACTCTTTTGGCTAGCAGATTTGCTTCTGCACTTACAACGTTCTTCTGCATATCTTCAAGTGTGGTAGGATCTCTTTCTCATAACTGATATGCCATATCGGCATCGAAATCATCTAGAAACTTGAGAAGGCTAACCCCTTTGGTGGTTTAATGTTAGCCAAAATAGCATTATATACTGCATTAAACCTCACATAGTAATCTTGCACACTTTCACTAGCATTCCTTTTAATATTTTCATATTCAGAAAAAATTTGAAGTGGGTTCTTCTTTACCTTCCACTGATCTAGGAATTGTCTTTGTAGATCTGGCAAAGTGTTGATAGAAGCTGCTGGCAAAGCTTTGAACCATTTTCGAACTTCACCTCCAAAGCTTTAAACAAACAATCTCATAGTCACATTTTCTACCTCTACCTCATGAAGGTCAAAGAAGTCATTCATTCTATCAACATTTTGTTGTGATGTAATGCTTTGAGTGGAATCAAAAAGAGGTTTTTTTATTTGGTAATTAGTAGCCATATCATCAAGATTCTGAGGTAAAACAAGGGGTGCATACTGGGTAGCCATGACTCAAGGTGGATTGAAAACAACAGTTGGACCACTAGGGTTTAATGGAGTGTTTGAGGGGGAAGTAGGGGTAATAGTTGATTGATAGGATATGGTAAGTTGAAGGGGAAGGGGTAGGTATAAACTAAAGTTTGGAATGAGCTTCAGAGATGGATGGGAATAATGATGAACTGAGGGTGGTGGATATCGATTCAGAAAGCTCCGGTATATTAGTAGCAGTAATGGATGATTGTGGAGAATTCAAGATATACTCGTCAATTGACTAGTTTGCCTTTTGAATTTCAAGTTCTGCAATAAATTTTGGGTCTAGAACTATATCATCAAGTGCACTTTCAGATTTGGTCCTAAACAGAGAAAGGTTAAACGACAAATCAAAAGAGAGATCTTCTAAGAACAACCACTCGTCTGGGCAAGAATCTACTTTAATTGAAGGGGTCAAGCTGACTGAACTTTCTTGTTTTTTGGGTCTTCTTGAAATCAAATTAGGATTATCCACTACTGGGGTGGGATTGCGATCAGGATTGGCCCTAGTGTACTTTCTTGAAGCCAATGTGCTCAAATTTTGAAGATTTTGTATACTGCTTTACAACTTTCTCTTTCAGCCTAATAAATTCTAAAACTCATCATCCAAAGTTCAAGAATTTATATAAAATAAGTTACCAGGGAGATTAGTCTTTCGGTCCCCAATATGGTCGCCACTATGTTATCACCTAGATTTACCTCAGGCTGAAGTGAGGCAATTTCCAGGGTAACCACAAACCAAGCTTAACCTAGTAGCTAGCCCTACTAGGTCGGGTGAGGGCTCTCTCCTTTTGAATCTCAGTAAAGATGACTGGATCAGGAACAGGATTTCATGCTAGGTATAGTAGCACTGGAATTTTGATCAGGTTTTGTTGATGTTTTGCTGGATTAGGAGGAGTTAAGCAGTTTAGGTCTAGGGAATTAGGTCAGAATTTCAGCGTGTTCTATGGGGCAAGGTAGGCATAGGTTATATCATTCTTAAGCTTGATGAAATGAATTGTTTGACTGGTGAAGAGCTAAGGAGGGCATGTGGATATCATGTATCCTTCTTAAACAGTAGAAAAAACATGAAATAGTGAGTTTTTTACCAAGGCAACACATTAAATACAATGGATTCTACCTATCTTACTTGAAAACATTCAACAAGAAGCATTCAGATGATTGAGAGCATACATGAAACAAGTAAACAAATGATCACATAAGGAAAAACTATGCTAGAACTCCATACCACAGGGATCCCATAAAAATAGCTGCAATTCCTATTAATGGCCTGCCAAAAACTGCTTATAAGAGAAATACAATCAAGTGTTGAGCATCCAGCTGAGTCCAAACTTTTCCAATGACAAAGAAAATACATGGTCTAGACATTCAAATCACTCATCCTAACTATCAGGGGTCGAAACCATGAGAAGAGGAGTTGTTTCAACCATTTCTAAATAAGGAACAGGAATCTACGCAGTCAAACAACTTGCCTCTAAAAGAGGGGAAACTGATTCATTACCCTCAAAACCACTTTTTATCTAATGAATCTACCATATACTAGTGTTTGAATATTACATTTACAAACCATGGCATTAATTACATTAGTAAATTCACTTCCATGAGAGAGAAAACAAGAAAATAGTCGAAATTTAGCAAAACAGTCATTCTGAGTAGAAATGCCCAACGCGCAGCGCCACTGATCCTACACATAGTGCCACTTTGAGTCCACTTTTGGAGGCCTTCCCATCATCCAAATGTAGCCCAAGATATAAAATTGGAAAGGTCATCAAGTCTATCTATTGGACACCTAGAATTTCGGTGGCATTGTGCTCCTGGGCAGATTTTCTGTGTATTGAATTTCCAAAAGTAAAAAATGACAAAATTTCCTCAAAAACTGCCCAAAATTGGTATGAGGCACCACCATCAACTTCTTTGATTAGCCAAGGAGGCTTCAGCCAACATATTTAATCTATCCTCCTCCTTTTTTCCTTATAAAGCCCTCCTTAACCTATTCTTCAACTTTTTGATCCTCATGTTACAAATTTTATTGCGAGCCATGTAATGGTATGCCATGTGTCTAAGCATAGTCTTGTCCCTTTTGGCATTCTCAATGAACCTTTCAAGATGTAGGTTGACTCTTTGAAGCAAATTCTCCCTATCCTTTTCAATTTCTTGCTCTATAGGAGTCAAAGTGACATGAGCCTCTTTCTCACTTTGCCTCTTTACTTTTAGTACTTCTAGCTCCATGAGGGCTTGTTTGTCCCTCGATTGTTTGTTCTCCTATTCTTCAAGGCTTGCACCTAAGCTTCCTTCTCCTGAATGATGATATCTTTGATGGTTTCCCTCTCCTGAGCCTCTAAATCAATAACCTCAGTGTCATGCTGCTCAGGCTCGTCATGTTCTTCGAACTCAAACTCCCTTTCTTGTTCATCATCCAAGTCATCCTCCTGTACCTTTTCCTTCCCTTTGTTTAGCTGCTCAACTTGTACCTATTTTGTGGATGTAGAAGGTAAGGTCCTTTGCACATCCTGTGGAGTAAACACTTTCCTAATAGCTACAAACAACTTCCTTGTACCTCTTTGATATGTCAAGTATATTGGCACCTTAGCAGTTTTTATCTCCTTGTTTTCCTCTCCTATTTCCACATGAGTAGAAGGCCCACCTATTTCTTGAACCATGGATGGAGGAATTTGGGGTCCCTTGAACATGTCATGAGAAATGAAAGTCTCCCAAGGGATATTGAGAAGACTAAGATGGTGAAGGACAATAGTCTTGATCAAGGTGTAGTGATATATGTTGTTCATCTGCTGAGGGTATGGCTTCTTCTGCATAATGTAAGCCATCTTATCAATGTTTCTAAACAAAAAGTAAGGGAGGTTCAACATCTTCACCCTTGTAAAATGCATGAGGAGCCTGATATGGTAAGTATATAACCTGGAAAATCTGCCCTCACAAGTGAAATATTTGATGATGATCCTCATCAAGGGGCCATACCTATTCTCCAAAAATTTGAAGGGGAAAAGCTTCTTGACCTGACTTCTGTACTGAGGCTTAATGTAAGGCTCATAATAATTCTCATCAAGGTCTTGATCCTTATACCATTTCTCACCAACATCAGGAATCCTAGTGGCATCTGAAATAACAGATGGTGACACTGTGAAAGTCACCCCAGCAAGATTCACTTCATTGTTGTGCAGGTGGGCTACAAAAGGTCTAGTTGATTCATGATGAAACTGGACTCTCTCTACTAGTTCACAAAACTCATAAACAACCAAGGTGTCTAAAACATGAAATTGCTAATGGAGAGGCCTGTAGTTCTCCTAGGTTAGTTGGCTCTTCTCTTGTGATTTTTCCTCCCTTATGAGGCTTTCTCTATTGTCTGCTCCTCTCAACTGAACTATCACTTACTATATACTCCTCATCATAGTCATAGTCACCTCTATCCATGTTTAACTAGCTTCTTAATTGCAGAAATTTTAGACAATGTAAATGGGACTGAATGGGATACTCTAGGGTTTATAGGAATGAGTTTGAGTGAATTTAGGCACTTATGGCTAAATTATGAATCATGAGGGTGAGGGAGAGGGTTTTGAGAATGATGGATAGATGATGGAATGTAGATGAGGGGGAAGAAAGTGATGGGTAAAGGGTTTTAGCTATAATGCTAAGCAATGGGAAGAACAACTAGTTAGGGTTTGTAGAGGAAAATTGGGGTTTGATATTAGGAGTGTAGGAGGTGTCCAAAATATTAAATGTGCAAGCTAAACATTGAATGAAGTAAGGGCACTTACTTGTAAAAGGAGAATTTGCAAAAAATTAGGTGAAATTTTGAAGTTTGGAGTGTTTTGGTGACTTGCTACCCTACGCATAGCGCACTCACCTAGAAGCATAGCGTCGGCTCCTACGCATAGTACCAATTCAAATTTGAACTTTCAGAAATCTCCCTACATGCAGAACATTGCCCTACACATAATGCCCTCTTCCCTACAGGCAGCACTGGGCAAATTCTTCCAGAAGTGCAGTGCTAGTTGCCTATGCACAGCGTTGCCTCTGTTTTGCAAAATACCACTTGAAAATCGCTTCTTTCTTCTATCCTTTGGCTTCTTTGACTTGCAAGATGACATAATTAAATAAAACTAGGATGAGAGGGTTTATATATGGGCATTGTTTTTATTTTTACTTTTTTAAAAACCCACTTTTCCAATGTTCTTTGTCCTTTTGAAAACCCTATTTTTAATGCTTGTTCTCTTTTTCTTTTCTAGGTGGATTAGCTCATGCCAACTTGATTTTTTACAATGCTTGTAACTAGACAGTAGGAACTAATGATTAGGAGTAGTTGGGAATCAATTTTACATATAGAAACATAAAATTCCATAAGAAATGAAAATAAAAACAAAATACTCTGTTTTCACCTCAAAACATGTTTTGAGGTGAAAATTACATTTGGCTATAAAAGGAATAACTTTTGACTTTCATGATACTATGCTTGAGTTTATTTGGCATCCCAATGTCCTTGTTGATATTTATTGGCACTTAACCTTCAAATTTGACTATGTGGAAACCTTAAAACCTAATGGGACCAAACCCTATGACCTAATGAAATGAAACAGCAGAATGAAAATGAACCATGACTAAAGATTGTAGAAAAAAGGATCAGCAAGAATATTTCATGAGGGAAAACTGAAGTGACCTCAACCATCAGTGGATCCATGACCTAATGGAGTGATGAAAATTTATAGTATGGGACTCCTATTATGCAAATGCAAAAGAGTAGATTTTGATCATAGATGGCAGTATGACAAGACTGACACTAACAAGTTGAACCTGTAGATCACAAAATTGTAGTTGAGGGCTCAGCCTTCAAACCCGTCGGAAGTTAGGGAACAGTGTGCCACCACTGTTACAATAGCAATAGTGACGGTCGACAGTGTAGTTTTAGACTACGCGTGACTTTTTGAATAGTCATTCAAGGACCTAACCACCCTGCAAGAGGACCCAAATGTAGAGCACCTGGAGACAGAGGTGCGCAAGCCACAACAAAGATATGACGAGGTCAAAGGGACCACGTAGATGGTCACTTTTACACACAGGCTCACACCGATGTAGGGGACAAAGGCGCTTAAGGAACAGGTGGATGTTGCTTGGCACAAAAAAGTGTCCTAAAAGTGCGCCTACAATGATGGATAGACAAGGCATATACGATCACAACTTCCATTGAAGGAAAGCTGGTGACACTGTAGGAAACTTAGCAGAAGATTTAGGGTGGTATTTGAATAGTAGTCATCAAGCAGAGAGTGGAAGAAGTCTAGCAGGTGGCCATTTAGTGCATTGTCGAGGTTGCGGTCATGCAAACAAAGATGAGAGGTCTTCGTGCTAAGATCTTCACCCCTGTAGAGTGACTCGAGGGTGAGTCACGACGTTTGTGTTTGGGGCTTGTTGGGTGCAAGATCCCCCAAGGGTAGTTTTGGGGCTAAAATCCCACATTTTGGTCAAATTTTTTATTCCAAGTGTAAAGACTCCACATTTTTTGGTCGCGGAGCGCGTAGGTGTTAAAGAGTCATAAAGTTGTCCACCCTTATTTTTGAAATTTAATGTCGAATGTAAAAGATCTACCCATGGTCCACAGACCATGGGATTGTATAAATAGAGCTAAGCTCTAAGTAGTTTAAAAGAAGAAGGGAAGATAGAGACACAAAGATATGATTTAGGAGAGATAGCTCTAAGGTAGAAGTCTAGGTTTGGGTCATAGCATAGGTAGAGGCTCTGCAGCTGAGTGCACAAAGGCATAGGGTAGAAGTCCGTAGTTGATGCACAAATATATGTAAATGTGTTGGTTATGTAAATGCAAGTAAGAACATCTATTTACATGAAGCTAACTAAGATAGGTTAATAAATAAGTAAGACACTTAGCCTAGTTTCATAGATATCGCAATTTGCTTCCCTAGTAGCATGAAAGTACCTGAGCTATAGGTTAGAGATGCATGAAGGTCGATCATGCACTTTCGCGAAGGTATTGAAAGCCGGAACAGAGGGTTTATCTTACAAGCCCTAGAGCGAGATCACTTGTGTGAAGACAGGGATAGAAGAGATCAAATGACATCACAACCATCTCAAGTGTGTGGAAACTTGGTTCCAGCATCCCCCCATACTACTTCGGGTGAGATTTCGGTCCGCGCTCTGTGGGCTAATGCCGAAAGGGCCAATAGTGTAGGGATTTGTTTAGCTAACTAACGCTAAACTTGGGTTAGGTCTCCTCAAGCCAACAACCACTAAGTCCATAATCCAAGTTATCATTTCACAAGGACAACTTGTCATGCTTGTTGAGCAAATCCAACCATCATACAACTTTGGTTTGAGTTTTGAGGGAGTCCTAACCACTTCCCTTCCTTATTCCTTCCCTCTCTCACCTTCCTTAAGCCCCATATCCAAATCAATGCTTATGCTTTCATCCTGTTCCTGTATGAAAACAGGGTATCATGTAGGTGAATTAGGACATCCTGTAGGATGACCTATAGTGGACTATTTTGAGCCTGATTTGTGAGTAACACATCACAAAATATAGGAGAAGACCCATGCTTGCCTTCCAAGCCTTCTGACCCATCACATCCAGTTGTCTCCACACCTAACCCACCTTCCATACAATCAAGAAGAATTGGTATTCATCTTTCACAAAAAAGACAAAAAGAAAAAGGTTGTTATGCTCATTCATGTGCACAACGGTTAATTGTTTGATTAGAATAGATTGCATGCTTAGGTTAGTTAGGATTTCACATGTGTTAGCTTAGAATTCTTTTGAATAAAGGTATCTTAACAAATAGCTAGTTGAGTTGTGTGTTTTAAGCATCTATTTCAGTCTTTCTTTACTATAGTAGATAGCATTTCAATTATCTCAATTAGGGTAAAAGTATCCTGTCTCAATCGGTAATCAAACTTATTCTAAATCAATAGAAGGATGGTTTGAGAAACCCTAATGGTCTATCACCCAACTCAACAGTGAAAAAAGAGTGGACCCATTGCATCTACTTGTGTATACAACACTGTCACCTCAAAGTTTCTACAAACCTCGGGTTGATGAAGTAAAGTTGGTAGCCCCAGGAGTTGCAACATTCTTACTGTAATACTGGTGCTAAAAAACATCCCATTTTAACACAAGGTCATTTAACTGAAAATCATCTGCTTTCACTCTTTTTTCATGAATCCTTTTAATCTTATCATGAATTATCTGTGTGTTTTTGTAGACTTCTTCTCTTGTTTGCAATAACTGCACCATTTGATTTATCCTTCTTTACACATCATTTGATTTAAGTTCTAATTCTTGGAATATTTTCAACATTGGAATTCCCAAGGAGGTAGGGAAAATGGCATCAACTCCATTAAACAATTGGAAATGTGACATTCCAATTGATTTCTTAGTGCTCACCCTATCATCCCATAGAGAATTTATCAACTTTTTGTGCTAAGACGTCCTATTTTCCTGTAACAACTTATTTATTATGTTGACCAAGCTCTTGTTAGAATATTATGCTAACCCATTTCCTTGAGGATAATAGGCAATAGAATATCCTAAAACTATATGATATTCATTTCAGAAATATACCATCTTTTTAGATTTGAAAGAAGCAGCATTATTAATGATGATTTTGTGAGGACAACGAAAGCTAGAAATAATATTACGTTCCATGAATTGAATAATTACTAAGTCTTTGGCCTACCTCATTGGAACTGCTTCTATCCATTTGGTGAAATAATATGTAACTGTGATAATCCACTTGTGTTAGGATGATGAACTAGGATGAATCTCCCTAATAAAATCCAAACCCCGCTACTAAAAAGGTACTTTATTGAAATAGGCTTGAAAGGAAAAGGTAAGAGTTTCATTTACCTTAAACAATCTAATAGTGATGACAAGTAGTAACCATTTTGTGCACATCGGCATATAAAGTAGGCCAATAGAAGCCAACTCTCAAGATTTTATTTGTTGTAGTCTTTAAGAAAAAGGTGTACTCCAAAGTCACCTTTATGAAATTCTCCATCATCTTATCTTCTTTGTCCTCCAACAAATAGTTCAATAAAATCCCCCTAAAGCCCTTCTAATATAAATCTTCATCTAGAATGCAGAATTTGACAACCTTTAATTTAAGAAATCTTGCTTATTTTTTGTCCAACCTCGTGAAGCTTGTAAATGATTTAAAACATAAATAATGTTTGTGTAGCAAGGGGATGTAACAAAACCCTCTGATACTTGTTGGACAGATTCTTCTTCACCATCTAGAGTAGCAATAAAATTTATGTCCAATGCATGAAAATTTGATTCATCCATTAATTTAGCTAACCCTTCATCCATAAGATTTATAGGCTTAATCTCAATATAATATTATAAAATAACAACTATCCATTTCCCATTTTTCCATCTAGATCATTCTTAGTAAGGATGTCCTTTACTACTGCATTGGGAACAAATACAATTATATGAGAATGTAATATATACACTTTGAAATATTTCAGAGCTTTTACCAAGGAAAAAGCTTACTTTTCCATAAACTTTTATTTCAAGGAAGCATCTCTTAATCCCCTACTGAAAAAAGATATGGGTTTCTCATATCCCTTCTATTTTTTTGCATTAGTATTGTTGCAATAGTATGTTCTACAACAAAAGAAAAAATAATGAAATCCTTAGTGAAATCAGGACTAGCTAAGACAAGAGCATGAGTTGAACTTGAATTTACTTCACTAAATGATCTTTTTGCTTCTACATTTCATTTTATTTCATTATCCTTTTTCGACATGTTAGTGATAGCTCTTGAGATCTCACCTAAATTTGGGATACATCTCCTTAAAAAATTAATAATTCCAATTAAAGACCGTACTTCCTTTTTATTTCTTGGGGGATCAATTTTTATGATAGCCTCAATTCTACTTGGGTCAATTTAGATACCATATTTAGAAATTATATGTCCCAATATTTTACCCTCTTCGAGGCCAAAAATATATATTTTTTAGGATTCAACGAAATACCAATTTTTCTACATTTTTCAAAGACAATTTTTAAATGAAACAAATGATCTACATCACTTTTAGAAAAAAACAATGATGTCATCTAGATATATCACAATAAATCTATCCTTCTCATCTGCAAAAGAAACATCCATTTCTCTCTAACAAATTTTCTTTGCATTCATAAGCCCAAAAGGAATCTTCGCATGCATGAATGTAGAAAATCCTATAGAATCACAAGCTAATGCAATTTTGTAAAGAAAGAGACAAGAATATACTTCTACTCTTTACAGTGGCAACCCATAAACATCGAGAAAAAAAAATCAATAGAGGAAGATAATAAAATGCACATAACACAATAAATATTCGGGGAAAGCCACATCTCAAAACCCCACTATTTGTTTTGTATTGATTTGGAAAATCAAGATGAAATTGCAATGCTTGTCTCTCTATAACAATCCCATCACTCAACATATTCAATATCCAACTCATAATTAAGCTTAAGGTGAAAGCTTGGCCTCTTCACAAGCTCTTCAAGTCTCTATTCCAATGCATAATTCCTATGTGCAATCCCTCAAGGATCAGTTCTTGAATGCATGCAATATCAGTGCAACTCAGAAAAATCTAAAACAAATAGCACACTATCCCTGCACTCTAGTCTTAACTGGGTCTTTCTAAAAATCGACATGCATGAATTTCTGATGAGTAAATATTCAGTTAACTAGAGTAGAACTGATGGAGTTCATTAGTGACACCACTAAATGTTAACTCAGTATTAGTTCTCTCAATCAATTTGAGAACTAATTTAACTAAAATGACTCATGAAACTGAGTATTCTATTTTACAACTCATAATTAACTCATACTGGACTCCTACAAAGTAAGGATAACATACACATGATGATAGAAAGTCTTCCAACTCGAATTTCTTAAGTTAAGTAAGTTTAATAAAATTATTCAACTGATTTTAAGTTGTTATGAGAATATAATTCGAATTTAATTCACAGTTTAATTCAAGGAAAAATTAAACTAGAATTTCTTGTTGCCATTTTTCAACACTCTCTCTCAACAAGAAAGGGATTATCAACTACCCCAATCTTGTCTCTTTCAAACTCAAATTTACATCTTGACAATGCCTTTGTCAAGATGTTAGCATCTTGCTCCTCCATGTGAATATAATCTAACAACATGATCTACCTCAATACAAAATCTCTAAAATGATGATAACGGGTATCAATATTCTTGGACTGATCATGAAAAACTAGATTTTCAGAGAGTTTGATACAACTCTAATTATCAAAGTAAATCATTGTTGGATCCATCTGGTGACTAAATAAACCAACCAGGATCTTCCTCATCTAGATAACCTCACATGTTTCCTAACTTGCAGCCATGTACTCTGCCTCTGCCGAACCGAGTGTAATCGATCTTTGTTTCCTATTGTACCAAGTAACTGTCATTGACCCAACACTGAAGATCCCTCCTAATGTGCTCTTCCTATGAAATGGAATCCTTTCCCAATATGCATCGGTGAAGCCTTGAAGACTCACTCCCTCTGTTCATTTGTAGCATAAACCAAACTGAGTAGTGCCTCTGAGGTATCTCAATGCATTCTTTTCTGCCTTCCAATACATCTTGGTAGGCCTAACCATCGCTTGAACAAGCTGGTTAACTGCATAGCACATATTTGGTCATGTGTGTTGTACCTCTAAGATAGTAGTAGGTTAAGCTACCAATGCCAAAACATCTAAAATAATTGTTTTGGGGGTTTTTGGTTTTAATTTTGGAATACCAATGAAAGAAGAGAGATGTAGGATTGAAGTAATTAATCCTTTGGGATATGTTAATTACTTCAGTAGAGGGCTACTATAAGATTTTACACAGTGACATAGATCAAAATAGTGGTGAGTAGAAGGCAACAAAAAATATGATTATCACAATTTCCATACTTTAAAAACAATCATAAGTTGGAAAACCTTCTGAATTACATTCAAAATATTCAAGGCAATATACTTAAGCTTACACAAGATGTTGATGATTTATGATTAGAGGGGATTTAGAGGCATAGATAATTGTATTAATCCATTCCATTAATAGATGATCAATTCAGGAGCTTATAGGAATCAATTGATACTCTAATTGTTCCTACCTAGATATCTCGACAAGTCATAACCATATGAAGAAAACACATGATGATTGAAAACTGGAAAAACTTACAGGATAACACAAAACTATGTAAAACTAGATTCAGAATCCTCTGTTTTGTATTAAGGGTCCATAAAGACTGAGTAAAACAATTATCTACAAATGATTCCTTCAAAGGTGACTTCCAGGTTCAAAGTGGAACTAATAGTCAAGACTTTACAAGCAATGAACTATGAATCTTCAACTTCGAACCTTTTACAACTTAGGAAAGGAGTTATTTATACAACAATAAAACAACAAATATCTTAAAACTGTTTAAGATTTATTCAAGGAAAGGAAAAGATCTTCATGGCAAGAAGATAGGGGAAACTATTAAACTGCTTCTTGTTGTCCCCTTTTATTCAGGTTGTGTTGGCTTTTATTGTTTGATATTTTGCCCTTTTGGCTGATTTGTTGTTTGTATCCTTCACACTGGCATATTACTTCATTTAATTCTTTCATATGAATTCTTTAAACTTTGTTAATCTCTTTTGACTTGGCTGAGTGACCTTTTGAATACGGATTTCAGGTTTTATTGATGTTTTCTACAATAAATTGTCATATTTTCTTCAAGTTGTTACACATGCTCGTTTTCTTTATAAACCTAAAACAACAGTCTTCCCCATAAAAAATAGAAATTTATTAATAAAAATATGTGATAGAAGAGGTCTTGATGGCTCTGCTAAGCTCGAAATTCTATCGGAAGGAGTTTTGGGCTTATAATGGCTGCAAAGGAATTATTGGGTTGCGCTGTGTAAAACAAGCAGAACAAGACAAAAATGGCCTTGAAACAGTTAAACAGTGTCCTTTTGTACTATCAGGCGATGGTGAATCAAAGGTGGAGAAATAATAGGAATACAATTCGATTAATTCATGGCGGGAATGATTTAATGGTGGTTAAAAACCATGATTAGCAATAAAAATGATGCTTTGGGTCATTTCCGCATTTAAATCGTAAATCGATTTAACACAGAAAACCTTCAAAAAACACATATAGTGGACTTGAAATTTTATTAACTCGGGCGGATAATGACATCGGGCCTAGGAAAATGTCACTTATCGTAATTGGAGTTGGTGGGCGGGAGGCCCATTACAAAAGACTGTGATAAGGGCTGGACGCGACATAACATTGAATTGTATTATATATTGGGTTGGGTCTAGGCCTCTTATCGCATATCAGTTATCATAACGGTGGAGGTGTATTTTTTCGGTGGGGAGCAACAATAAGGTGGATGCGATGTGGGATTAGGTCAAAATATATATTGTTTCGGGTCTGTCTCCCATCGCGATTGGAGATCGGAGTCGGGGATGCAATAGGTGGAGGGTTAAGCTTGAACGGGGACTTGTGTTGTTCACCAATGTGATTTTTCAAATAATACATAGTTTTATTTCAAAACTAATGTATATGCATGTTTTTAAAGGCCCACGACTCTGCCGATTTGCTATGCGATATTTTATATAATGCATAGTTTCTAATGAAACTAAAGGGTTTTCAGGATATTTTAATAAGGAGCTTTATTATATATGGGAAAAGGAAATTTTAAGGGATTTATTACTATAAGGTTAGTGTTAATATGAAAATACAAGTGGAAGGGAAAATGACTAAGTATAATGTTTTTAAAGTAAAAATGTATTTTACATTGGGCTTTTACTTTTCATAGGTAAGAAGGATTTTTACCATAGGAAAAGGGTATTTTATGAAAATGAATGAGTATGAATGTAATAAGAGGATCAATATATGAATAAATGGAGATGAATGGGAAGTTAATTAATCAATTTGTAGACCTTCATTTGCCTTGTATAATTGTCTTATGAGCATAGAAACATTTCAAATATTCTATTTAATCAGAACTAAAAAATGTTACAACATTGGCTCCATCTAGGGATTGATTTCTCTTGTAGAATGTAGAGAACGAGTAGACTAGTTGTCTTTAGTATTGGGCATGGAGTCATACCATAAAACCACCAACATTGGCTCCATCTAGGGATTGATTTCTCTTGTAGAATGTAGAGAACGAGTGTTCTCCTTGATGGCAACTCTCTTTGGTAACAGATCTCAGTTCAGGCACTCAGAAAGTAGAAAAATACATATACGCAGGTTCATCTAGACGAAGGCGCGTATACACGTGGGTTATACATTAAAAAAGTGCGTATATGTTGGGGATCATTCTTTTGGTCCTTGGCAGTTAGATCTTGGAACTTGAGCCTTTGTTTTGGACCATGGCGTCTCATCAGATGTGTTGATCCCTAGTTTTGGGTTCATGGTATTGGAATGTTATGGTTTTGGACCATGGTATTGGGGAAGGCTTAAGGCTATAAAAGAGGAAGGAGATCTTGTGACAAATCACCAATCTGAATTATATTTAAAGATCTGATAAAGTGCTAGAGCTGATATTGGGTGGTGATGCAGATCTGGATCTGAAGGAAGGAGGAACCTTAGCGCAAAAGGAAGGATAAGTTCTATTCATGGGTCATAATCTTTAAGCTTCAATGATAGTATCTTTGTATGATTTTGATCTACTAGATGTGACGCTTTCTTGATCTATCTGGTAATCTGGGTTAATTAATGATTGAATAGTTGAAAGAGTGAATTATCCGTACGCAGGTTCAATAAGGCAAAGATGCGTATACACGCAGTTTCAGTGAAGTAAAGGAGCGTATACGCAGGTTGTTCCATACGCAGATGCGCATGCACGCTAGTTTCAGGCTTTTGAAATAGCATATATAATCTAAGTTGTGATCTAGCTGCTTCTGACTATTGCTGTTGTGTTCTGGGTTCTGCTTTTTGGTGTATGGTTTCTGGTATTGTGTTTTGGGTACAGCTGTAAGGAGAATATCTACTTGATTCAGATCTAATTTGTGAAAAGGATATTGGTTTATTCTTGATGATTGTTTCATGTTCATGGATCCAGTTTGAAAATTGATGAAACGTGGTCCCTGGAAGAAAGAGAAGGTTGTAGCCTTCTGTAGGCCAACACCTACGTACTAGTATCTTGGTTAGTGCAAGAGAAAAGGGGGTTGTAGCTCCCTTCCAGGAGAGGCTGGAGAGAGAGTTGTAGCTCTCTGCAGGTTGCAGCTTGCGTACTGGTAAAAAGACTGCACCAGTATATTGTAAAAGAAGTTTCTAATTGAAAAGAAGATAGAGACGAATTGCAGCAGGTGGTTTTAACCCACATTGGGTTTCCACCTTATATCTTGTGTTCTTGTGTGTGACTATTTCTCTGCTCTGTTTTACTGTCTCTGGTTACTCCTATTTGATTCTGCATCACAGATTAACAATCATCATCAGAAATATTAAGTAAAGTAAAAGTTTGATTTGTATACGCGGGTTTCCTTCTACATAATCGCGTATATACGCAGGTTAATTAATCTGAAGTAGCATATATAAGTTGTTTTGAAAAGGAATAATTACCTTGATAGTACTGATTCACCCCCCCCCCCCCCC
>APFE031725651.1:121396-134264 GCA_000404065.3 Pinus taeda | reverse complement strand
AACCCCCACAATCATAAGCAAAACCTCCCAAAAACTCCCCCTTTCTCCCTTCCCCCTTCCCTTTTTATACCCTCCTTCCCTTCTCCATCTCAACCACCTCTCATTAATATCATTCACTTCTCACCATCCCTATAGTTGACTTCTCTTCTCCCAAGTAAGCTAGGAGTACATTTGGAAATGTGAGATGTAATTACATGGAGAGGACCATGTCTACTCCTTAGTAAATGTGAGGGTAAATTGGGTAATGTGAAATGAATATATATATTGATAATGAGTTGGAGAGGACTATGTCTTCTCTTTAATAAATGTGAGGGTACATTGGGGAATGTGAAATGTAATTACATGGAGAGGACCATGTCTTCTCCTTAATAAATGTGAGGGTACATTGGGTAATGTGAAATGAATACATACATTTTGAAATAATGGAAGGAGATCAAATTCTACCCAATATTCAATTTGAGAAGGTAAGTGGAGAATTTAAATAATGGAAATCATAAATTTTATATTAGACCTATATTTCTCAATATTTTTAGATAATGTAAACATTAACAAAATTTGTAGGATAAGATTTAAGTGGGGCATTACAATCTCAAAATTATAGGCAGTTTAGATTAAGCCTATTGGATATTGGTGGGCGGAGTTAATTTGTCAGCCTCACTCAAAATGGAGCAAAAATAAATGGAGTTGTCATTAGTGCGACTTTTTGGAATTTCGGGTTCCCCAATCCATGGAAAAATTTGAGGTGAAATCTTGATTTATGTTATTTAAACTAGTTTTTTGACTGAATATATAGATTCAGCGCCCCGGAAAACCCCTAGGGCACTTTGATTGCACAAGATTAGCCATCAAACTTTTGATTTCAATAAATACCCGGTGAATTTTAAAAAATTATACCAGAAAAACCCACCCTAAAAGCTTCCAAAAAATCGCATTAAAAACAACTCTCATTTTTTCTCGATAATTTTACTTGATATGGAACTTTCAAAATCTTATGTTTTAGATGCGTAATATGTACAAATCTAATTTTTCATTAATTTTTTAATAAACTAAATTTAATTCTACATTAAATCTATAATATTCATTTACAACATATTTTAAACTACTCAAATTCAAAATCTAACTAAACTAGCAATTGCTCCTAAAGGTGCAAAGATACACGGAAAGAATGGAAAATTTGGGGAAAAAAATTTTGAACTATCAAATGGAGTGGGAAAATAAATTCTCAAGGCGGAACACGAAAAAAAAATTAAAAACAGATAGAAAAATTGTTTTCCTCTATATATTCGTTCATTGAATGGATGAGAGAACCTACAAAATGGAAAGTGGACGCTGATTGACACTGATATTGATTGAGGCATCCAAGAATTTGTGATTCTGTATTTTATAAAATTAAAACCAGGATTTCCAGAAATTAAGGTCGAAACTGATACTGATAATGAGGATTTCAAGAGACTAATACTCATATTGGATGAGGTATACAACAAATTTGTAAGTATGTATTTTATAATACTATTGGACGAGGTATACAACAAATTTGCAAGTATGTATTTTATAATACTATAATCAAGATTTCCAAAGCTGATATATCCAAGTAATTTCCATAAACTGATATAATACACAAGTTAGAAAGAAGAGTAGAATTTGCACGACTTTGGCGAACACAAGAAGAGTAATACATACTGATCATCAACCACTCCAATATCTACACTCCCAAACTAAGTCGCAGCAATCAAGGCACTATAGATGGATGGGTATTCTACAATAGTTTTATTTAGTCAAGAGATATAAAAAGGGCATACACAATAAGTTGCAGAGATGTTATCTAGACCCATTATAAATGCATCTACTATATTTAAGCATAATTCTGTGCTACATGAAAGCTACATTGAAAAATATGCTCAAGATATAGATTTTAAGGAGGTATATGTAATTTTAAGTCAAGGCAAATGAGTAGAAGAATTGGATTATCATGTAAAGGGTCGACTCTTATATCATTGTGGGAATTTATGCATTCCACAACTGAAAGAGAAAAGATAACTAGAGAAGCACACACTTCTTTGATATCATGTCATTTTGGGGTAAGTAAAACAGTTGCACAGCTGCAAAGATTTTGTTATTGGCCAAAAATGAATGAGACAGTTTCTAGATATGTAAGAGGGTGTACGATGTGTGCTAAAAGCAAGCCCATCAATAGAAAACTAGGCTTGTACACTCCATTACTAGTTCCTTCTCCCCCTTGGGAAAGTGTTTCCATGGATTTTGTTGGAGGACTGCATAAATCTAGGAAAGGTCATGATTATTCGTATGTTGTTGTGGATAGGTTCAGCAAAATGTGTATTTTGATACCTTGTAATAAATAGATTATAGCTGAACAAACTGCTAAACTGTTCTTTGAACATGTATGGGTTCATTTTGGATTGCCCACTTCCATTGTATTTGATCGAGACGCCCGATTTGTGGGGAAGTTTTGGTCAAGTTTGTGGGAACTGATGGACACCAAACTGAAGAAAAACACAGCTTTTCATCCACAAACCGATGGCCAGACAGAAGTAGTTAACAGGACAGTGATCCAGTTACTGAGAGGATATTGCAGCAAGCATCCTAAGCTTTGGAATGAACATTTATGTTATGTGCAACATGCTTACAACAGAGCAAAACATTCTTCTACACAGAGATCTCCTTTTGAGAGTTGTTTTGGTTTCACACCAAGGTCTCCTTTGGAATTTGTCTTTGGTAAAGATACCATAGTTGATGGACACAGTGATGTAGACAGGGTAACTAGGTTCATTAAACAAATCTAAGAGATCCACCAGGCAGTACAGGAACAACTGGAAGAGAGTCAAACCAAATACAAGGCAAGGCATGACAAGCATTAGATGGAGCATAGTTTCCAAGTTGGTGACCAAGTCTGGTTGTATATCAGCAAGGACAAAATGCAAGGTGAAGGTAAAAAGCTAAAGCCTATCAGGTATGGACCCTTCAAGATACTTGAGAAGATTGGTGAGAATGCTTTTCACCTTGATCTACCAGCTTACATGCACATCTACTCAGTTGTAAATGCATATTGCTTGAGATTGTTTGAACCTTCATTAATTGAGGATCCTGAAGAGCAGAGTCAATTGCCTTCTATCGATGACCTGCTCCCTGAATATCTCAATGAATTGCAGGAAGACACAGTTCTGGACAGGAAGGTGAAGACAACGCACAAAGGAGATGTTGAGTACCTCATAATTGGGCTCAAGGGTTCAAAGCCGAGTAGTGCAAAGTGGATAGAGATTGGACAAGTGAGACAATTGTGCCCTCACTTAGTCGATGCTTGAAAACCAACTTTTGGTGGTCCAAAAGTTTTTCAATGGGAAGGTCGTGATCCAAATTAGATCCATGAAAAGTTATCAAAGTACCATCACTATATCAAATCAGGATAAACCTCAGAAATTTATGAACAAAGAGCAATCAAGAAGACCTTTAGACAGTGGCAGTTTGCAGCCAGCAAGGAACGACGAGGACCTCAGTCAAAGCACGCTGACCGAGTCCCATGGAGACAGCGTAGGAGGAAAAAATGGCAGTTGGGAAGCCCGGACCACGAAACAGAGGCCATTTCTGATGTGCAATTAGTGCTAATCATGCATCGTTGGGAAAACCCCTCGAGAAGGAAAGACCCTGAGAGCTCGGTCACATGGAAAGCTGGGAAACCGTGGGGAAAGTGCTATGGTGAAAGGAGGGTCCCACATTCCAAATCCAGTGGTATATCGGGGGCATCCTTGGGTGATAAGTGGATTTGGCTGAAAACGAGTGATTCCATTTAGCGCACAACGCGTGTCGGGCGGATGGGAGAGAAAACCGCCTCTCATCACGCGCTAACGGTCGAGCAAGTCAACCATGCGAAATAAGTGAACATCGTAGGATCTGGGGACTCCAGATCTAACGACAGAGATTACGCCCAATGGAGAAACTAGATTTGACAGGGGAACTAAGCCATGGCATGTAAAATTCTGAAGTCCAATTTGACCGCTGAGTTAGTGGATGAGTCATTCCATAGTGTAAATGAATTACCAAATGTCGAGGAAGAGCTAGCACAGTTCATGAGAGGACAAGTGGCCACTTCCCTATGGATGATGGCGATGACGCAGAGGCAGGGAACTCCAAATGAACAGCAACAAGCCAACCGACGGGGCGGAAGAGGAATCAAACAATCAAGGATAGATTGGCTTTAAGCCATGAACAGACAGAGAACAGAACATGAAGAGAGAAGATAGAAGACGAAGATAGAGAGAACGAGAGCAAAGAAAAGACAGTGAAGCAAGAAGCAGGTAACATAGAGCTGAGTTGACCTAAGGCAGCTTCAAGCAGACAGAAGGCTTGAGAGGTTCAAGCAAATCCCTGTGAGGATCTATCAGGAATTGAGCACCACATTAGGCTCCTCCCATTAAAGACCAAAGAGGTCAAGACTTGGAAAGGGGAAAGATTCTGTGCACTCTAGTGGCTTGGGGAATCCAAGAATCACCCTACCAAGCATTATCTGTTTCAGGAGACTCAAATTGAGCTCCTCATTGTAAATCTCTACTTTAAGGACACAATAAAGGAAGGCCGCCACTGAAAGCTAGACCAGAGAAATAGCCTTGGAGAATAGGGTGAAATTCTTATTAAAGTTGTTGTGTTCTTGCATTTTCTTACTGTGTTTCTCTTACTGTTTTCCATTCTTCCAGTGCCTATGTATTTTGCAATCCGATCGATCCATTGCCTAAAATAACATAGACACACACCAGCACATGATTTTGTAATGCCTTCATTCATTAATTAACTAACTGAGGTCACTCACGAGTGATTTTCAGATCAACACACTATTCATCAAGCACATGAATGTAGTTGGAGCATTAGTTAAGCCGAGTGGAACAACAACAAACTTGTTATGCCCATACCTGGTGCTGAACATAGTCTTGTAAATGTCCTACTATTTGATGTGTACTTGATGGTATCCAGATCTCAAGTTAACCTTCGAGAAAATTGTTTCTCCCTTCAGCTGATCGAACAAGTCATCAATCCTCAGCAAACGGTACCTATTCTTCATAGTCACTTTGTTCTACTGACTATAGTCAATGCATAATCTGAGAGTATCATCTTTCTTCTTTGCAAACAAGGTCGGTGCTATTGGTGTTGGAGTTTCCCCTGGCACTAACTTAATAGAAATGTCTACCTCCCTGTGAGGTGGAAACTATGTAATGTCCTTAGGAAATACATCCTTGAACTACTATAAAACTGGATACCTGCTAAACACATCCATATCCTCAGCTTCCTTACCCTTATCACTAGAAATGTTCATTGACACTAACTTACACCCTTTCTTGTAGCTACACTTTGCTTGCATAGTTGTCACCATCTTAATTGATGTAGATTTCATATTACCCTGTAGGACTCTTGGTTCCCCATTGTCATCAACACACTTAATGGATTTATCATAACAATCCACCTTGGTTCTATGAAGATACAACCAGTCCATGCCCAACAACATACTGTATGAACTGAGTGGTAATACTTTCAAGTGTGTTGCGGTAGGCATACCATTCAAATCAAATGCGTAAGATCTTACCCAATGATGAACTCATTCCTTGTACTTGTAGCCAATTGTACTAACCAAGACTCTGCATGTAATTCCTTACTCAAACCATAATTTTCCACCAATTCATGATTGACATAGCTATAATTAGATCCAAGGTCAATCAAAATAGAAATAACTTGATCATAAATCTTACCATCCATCTCAATCATAGATGCTTGATGATCTTGTTGTTTGTTATCCAATGCTAAGTATATACATGGAATAGTTTGATCAACATCCCCAACAATCTATGCCTCTTATGCATTATATATCTAAGGTATACCACCCTAATTCTGCAGGAAATCTCTCCTGCAATGATCCTTGCCACAAATTCAACACTTTATAGGCTTTCATCCAACCTCCTTATTCTATTCTCTTGATCGGAATCTCTGTCCCATATCTGATGCATTGAACTTCTTAGGTGATGTGACATTTTCCTTATTACCTGTATCTTGAGCCCTTTCTCTCTTTCTGTCCCATTTGCCTTTGTTCTTTGCATTACTTTTCCATTCTGGTTTAGTCTCGCTTATGTGCTTCGATTGTTCATAGCATTGTCTTAGCTTCGAAATGGCCTCCTCCAATGATCTGGCTCATCAAACTCAATTATATCATTAAATGCAACCGGTAATCCACTAATGAATCTTTGAATCTTAGCCTTATCCTCCTTGAGATAAGGCACATACCTCAATAACTCAAAAAATATGCTAGTGAACTCATCATCTGTCAAGAATCCCATCTTCAGCTCATAGAATTATTTATCCCTATCATCAAAATATATTTCCGTCAAATAATTCTTCATTAATAGCCGCTCAAACTCACTCCAAGTCAAATATTCCTCATTTATACCACTGAAATTCTTCATGTATTGTCACCAAATATCCACTTTTCCTTTGAGACTGAATGTAGCCACTCTAGCTTTCATGTTTTATGAATAGTCATGCAATCTGAAGAACTTCTTCATGCCTAGCAACCATGCCTCTACATCTTGCGATTTCTTTAGCTCTCCATCAAAAGTAGGTGGCTTTTCTTTCTTAAACTCATCTGGAAAATACCCTTTTCACTCCTCCTGTAAGGAGATACCGATGGCGATCATAGTGCTTATTTGGATCAGAATTAGAATCATACCTGTGTCTATCCCTTCTCCTATCCGGAGTGTCCAAAAATATTCCATCTCTAATTATGTCATCTCTATCTAATCAGTGACCACCATGTGATCTACTACCATATGCCCCATTATTTTTAATCTCTTGCTCATGGCTGATCTGAAGTGGTCTGTGTTGTTGCAAATATGACACACTCTAAAGTACGATTGAATTTACCTCTACTAACTTTTCTTGTGCGTGTATGATTCTATAATTATTTTCCTTACAGCTCCTTATTTCTTCCTTTAAAATTCTCAGTGTCACTGCCAAGTTGGAAGAGTTCCCAACACCATATTACTCTTCTGATTTGTAGCGAGAGTCTTTGTAGTCAACCATCTTGCTAGCCATTTGATATTTCTTCCTGCAAGGTATATCATGTCAACTAAACCAAATCACAATAAATCAATGTACCTTAGTATAGCTCAAGGAGGATACATTGTCTGCAATATCAACAAATCAGTGTGATACAAGTATAACATAATCATGACAACCTATAGAAACATAAAACATAAGCATATGACCATGCAACTGTCATTCTATCTAAGGTCCAGTCATCAATGCATGACCTCAACAATAACACACACCATGACCTCATGCATGACAACCACGATCATTACATCACCATACACTTGACCACATGCAAACATGAACATGCATAAGTGATGCATAACCATCCACACATATGATCAAGCGTGAATGAACAATTCTTGAAATCAAACTTGCAAGAATGATACATGCAACCAATTATACAAGAATGTAACCAAGCATGCAAGAATGTAACCAACCATACTACAACGATACATTTAAGTGACATAAATCGACATGTAACCAGTCACACACTCACGACGATGCATTCCACAACCACACCTAAATTTCACATGACAACATCACTACAACCATGAACAACATCATGCAAATGCATCAAACACATGGAATGCAAGGGTGACAGACACACATGTAGTTGATATGCACGCATGACCAACACATAGCCCATCTAGTTTGAGGGGTGAACCATGCTCTAATACCACTCTATAACACCCTCCTTCCACATCTACCCAAGAAACTGACCAGTGGGGGTAAACATGTGATAAGAGTCCACTATGATATGATTCGACCTCCTAAGTCACATTAAGGAAGTGGAACCGATGGAAACACACCATACAGACATTAAATATTAGCTACATGATCCTCATGAACCAATCCAATACTTTAGACAACTTTCCTTGGGGTCCCACTGAGACTTTGGATAATTTAAGGCTCAATTGCTCCATATTATAGGCATGAGTATAACCAACAACCCAAAGTTTCTCTCACAAGCTTGTCTACTAGCGACTAAAGACCAAATCTATCAATGTTATGCCAATGACTCTGGGATTTGAGCCACCTTTTCAAGCGCAAAAGCCAGTTCAATGCCCAAAAATGAACCATCTCTTCAAATCGATAAATTAACATGGAAATGATATTACTAAATAAAATACTTGTTCAAGACCTTGATTGGACACCTACTAGCCATGATAGGCATTTCGTCAAACATATTGAAAATGTGTAATCTACAGGTGTAATTAACAATTATGAGCATAGGGGTCTCATACTTAGTTGAGATTCACTAAGAAGCATTGATGCCTCAACACATCAACTGGCATTCCATCCATTAGGTCATATATACATTGATCGTTCAATTACAAGTAAAAACATGAGGAGAGTCATACATGCTTGTTGTCGTAAAATACATACATAATGAACATAATAGGGAAAAAAATACTCATGAAAGTATAGCCATATAGACCACATACAATCCATCAAAATTATCATATAAATACAAGGAGAAATAACCTTTCATTAATGATGCAAAATCCAAACTTGGGATGGGACTTCCACGTTCCACCCAACCATCGAATAGCTGAGCCAAATCTCTCTTCATCCATTCACCCTCATGCCATAGTCCAAGCATGAATGTGGGATCTCATAGAACACATCAATCAAACACATCCAGGGCTTCCAGAGGCCATCCACCTCAACCCATCATAGGGATTCCACCTCATGATCAGACATCACAAAACCATCATCAGATTGGTCTTCATCCAAGCCTTCTAGGGCTTCCAAAGTATTTTTCCAACCAAGGCTTCTAGGACTAGTAACTCAACCCACAAATTATTGAGGGCTTCTAGAGTGTTTGTCCAACCAGGGATTTTAGGACTAGTAACTCAACCCACCAAGCACTTGTAGAGCGTTTGTCCAACCAAGGCTTCCACGATTAGTAACTCAACCCAATTTGTTACAGGGCTTCTAGAGCATTTTTCCAACCAGGGCTTCCAAGACTAATAACTCATCCCAAACTAAAGAAACATGAGAACCAACCAAAAACAAACAATGAAACTAAACCCACAATCACTATGACTATCCAAGAAATGGAAAGGCTAGGAAATCCATTGTCAATCCTAGCCATCCTCCATGCTAATGATAGATCACAACCAAAAATCCACATACATATTCCATGCATGTTGGCGTTATGATACAGATGTTGTCCTTGATAGAAACTCACATAGATGACAGTTCATAGTGCAACAAGTTAACAACAAAGGATTACAGATTAGACTCCAGAGATTGAAGAAAGAGAGGTATACATTGGTTCACTTTATCCAAGTAGCATATACATGTGGGAGCACAAAACAAAAAGAGTGTATATGTATACACGCACTCTCACAAGAGGAAAAACGTGTACATGATGGAAAAACAAGGAAATTCAAGAGCAAAGAATACCAAGGGTCAATACCATGGTATTAGCCCACAATATTGAGTGGAGTAACAACTATTTGATCCTGTCCAAGAATACCACAGGTCCTAAGTGGTTTGTATTGAGAAAGGCCAAAAACTATATAAGGAGGAGAAGATCATAAGGCTAAGGCATGAAAATATTGAATATCTTATGAAGAGTTAGATCAAATATGTAGATCATGGGTTTCTAATGCTTTGCTTGATCTGAACTAAGGATGCACCTAAGTGGTTGATGATGGATGATGGATCGGGGTCATAAGGCCTGAAATGAATTGTCATTATGTAGTTTGATCATGGATAGTCTAGATCTAAATACTAACGCATGTTTTATTCTGTAAATGTTATGATATAGGTATGATTGAAGTCTGGAATAGCTATGAAGTTTTAAGTTAGTATTTGCAGATATATACGCTAGTTCACTTTGGTAAAGGTGCATATACATGCTAATTCAGCACATCTAAGTAGTGTATACATTATGAAATATGATGTTTGAAGTTGCACTTGATTCTAGTTGTTAATACAGAGTTTTAGGTTCTTCTCTGTGTTTTGGCGACTATGTTCTGAATGTTCAGATTGATTGGTTGTGATTTTCTTAAGTGATGATGGGTTTTTAGTGATTGGTTGTATGCCAGTGGTGATTGATTTTGAGCTTCAAGGTTGTTGTTGGGTCCAGTATGAAAATTGGATGAAACGTGGCCTTGAGATTGTTGTGTTCCAGGGGTATCCAGTCTGAAAATTTATGAAACGTGGTCCTTGGAGGAAGAGAAAAGGTCGTAGCCTTTTGTAGGCTAGTGCCTACGTACTAGTAAACATATCGGCTAGTACAAGAGCTAGGGGGTTGGAGCTCCCTTCTACTAATAGATGGAAAACGAGTGAAGGTTGTATCTTTCTATAGGTCGATGCCTACGTACTAGTAAATGGATCAACTAGTACAAAGCAACTGGAAAACAAGTGAAGGTTGGAGCCTTCTATAGGTTAGTGCCTACGTACTAGTAAATGGATTGGCTAGTACAAGAGCTATGGGGTTGTAGCTCCCTTCTAGTAGAAGCTGGAGAACAAGAGAAGGTTGTAGCCTTCTGCAGGTGGATGTCTGCATACTGGTATGAGTTTGTACCAACACAACATTGTAAACAGGTTTTTCTTATATTAAAAGAAGCCAGAGATAATAGCAACAGGTGGTTTTTGTCTTGCATTGGGTTTCCACCTTAAATCTTGGTTTTCATGTATGTTTCTTATGTGTGATGGTTTATTATATTATTACTGCATATGATTAATAAAATATTGATGCACTGATGAAAGATTAACATATGATGAATTAACTAAATCATAAGTTCACTGGCTGTTTTTGTCCCGCGTTGAGTTTCCACCTTAAATCTTGGTGTTCATGTATGTTTTTTATGTGTGATGGTTTATTATGTTATTATTGCACATGGTTACTATTTATATGGTTAATAAAGTACTGATACACTGATGAAAGATTAACATATGATGAATTAACTGAATCATAAGTTCACTGGATATACGTTGGTTTCCTTAAATACAGTTGTGTGTACACGCGAGTTACCTTCATTGAAGTAGCGTATATAAATTTGAGTATGAAAAGAAAAAGTTATCGATTTGATAAATATTGATTCAACCCCGCCCTTCCCCCCGCCTCTCAGTATTATTCCCAACAATTGGTATCAAAGCGGGTCCTTTGGTAGAAGCTTGATTGCTTAAAGGAGATCCATAGAAACAATGGGAAAGAAGCTAAAGAAGAAAGTGTCTAAGAAGAAGAAGACATCTCAAAGGAACAGTGAAAATAGGAGAGACAATTGGCCATCAGGTGGAAGCAATTATTCAGATTTAGAATCACCTCAGATTGAATATAAACAAGGAAAACAAGTATTAGATACAAATTTTTGGTCCTCTGGTGATACCTCTATTTGTTCATGCAATGTTGAAGATATTGAAAGTAATAGTGAAAGAAATATAGAGGCAAAATTTAAAAGACTCACCGATAAAATTAGAGATCAACAAGATCTATTTAACAAAAGGGAGTGTTCCTTCAAAGAAGAAGTTACCAGATTAAAAGCTTAGTTGAAGGAAGGAAACAAGGTAAGGAAGCAATAGAAGGAAAAGGAAGATCAATGCCAAAAGATGCAAGATGAAGTGACATCATTAAAGAATGAAGTAAATGAAATTAGTACAACAATCAAGAGAATTAAAGATAAATCCAGTTACTATGAAAGTCTTGAAGCTAAGATCCTTTCTCTAAAAGAATATTTTGAAAATCCAAATAAGCAGAGTGAAAAACTACCTTAAGCAGATGAAGAACAAGAAAATGAGATTCTGAAATTAAGGCAACAAGTGGAAGAAGGAAGAAAGGCTAAAGAAATCATGAGGAAGAAATATCTGGAAAAGGAAGAGAAATATAAGATTTAGGTAAATATCTTAAAAGGTAAATTATAATAAAAGGATAAACTGTTATGATTTCAAGAAAGTAGTAAGATTTTGGATAATATTAGTAGTAGTCAAAGGTCTCCAACCATCAAAACTGGTCTTGGGTTTCATGAAACTATTTAATGTGAATATAGCTCACAAGATGAGGCAAGGAACTCTAATGCAAATTTTGAAATAATCAACAAGGAGACAAGAGGTCAACCCTGTCAACAACCAAGGAAAGAAAGTTTTCAAAGAAAATCATTTACCCCTAACTATGGAAGTGATAGTCGGTTATTTCCTCTAATAAATAATGTTGAATGTTTTGTATGTCGTAATTTTGGATATGTTGCAGCCAAATGTAGAAGTAGAATGCATCAAGATAATAACCGTCACACAGAAATATCCTCTGCTTCCACAAGAAAATAGGAGGATAGTTTCCTTATCGGCTGTGTGAGATGGTAACACATAAATAGCAGAGGGACGGTCAATGTGTTTAGAACTGACCATTAAGGGTTGAATTTGCGAGCAAAACGTACGGAAGCAGCTCATTCAATACCAGGAAATATACAAAACGCGTGACTCCAATTCGATACTGAGCCGTTAACGTCTCAATCACTTTTCTAATGTATTCTGTTAATGTGTTTTCGTAAACTATTGCCCTTCCCTCCCCTTACTCACTTTCATTCATTCCCCTACTTAACATTTTGGTGACAGTAGTAAATTCCTCTGGCCAATATTAGATCTCAAGAACAATTATGTAGCTCACTCTCTGAGTTGCGTATAAGCGTAGATTTGAATACAAAATTTCCTCATTTTTATTGAAAAAAAAAAATCCCGAGGAGCATTCAGGCTAGTTTCCTTATAATTCTGCGGATAGGGGGTGGAATTATTTTTGTCCAACCCATAAGCAATCCTAGAACTAGTCTATATT